>JAJIBD010008433.1:0-74952 GCA_021461705.1 Cryptotis parvus | reverse complement strand
CTTTATGGCTAATTATATATGAAGGGTTTGTCAGATATTCTTCATCTAAAGGAATACTGGTGGGGCAGAAGAGACAGTGCAGCAGGTAAGGAGTTTGAGTGCATGAGGCTGACCTATGCTTGATTCCTGGAACCACATATAGTCCCCTTGAGCCCACCCCAGGAGTGATCCTTGAACAAAGATCCAGGAGTAAGCCCTGAGCGCTGCTAGGTGAGGGACCCCAAACAAACAATATACCACCAGTGTTACATTCCTCACTGGTGATACATTCCTCAATAGAAGATACCACACCAAAAGATCAAGTATAGGCTTGTGAGAAGTGTTGTTGTTTTTTTTTGTGGTTCTTGTTTGTTTTCTTTTTGTTTTGGGTTTGTGTTGGATGACAAGGCCTAGCTAGTTTGGGATCTTTGCTGTTTAATCTACTTACAGTTTAAGCTATTCACATGTACTTAAGCCAGGCTTCATACTAGTGAGATCTCTCTTCTGTGTAAACACTAATGGAGGGTGTGGCAGTTACAGGAGTCATTTTGACATTGAATCAACAACTTCTGAAATATTACTATAATCTCTACTATGACTTCAATGTTATCTACATTGGGCACAATTCATCTTAATACCCACTGGTCCCAGTGTGGGAGTTAGAATTTACCAGGAGACTAATACTGGCTATGTTGAGACTATCATTTTAGATTGAAGGAAGGATCACGGTAGTTCGCCCTCAAGCAGACAAGCATGAATGACCCTTTCTGTAAACAGAAGACAAGATACTCAGAATCACCTTGCTGCGGAACAGAAAATAGATTGGTCTTGTGGGTACCATCTAGATTGCACGAAACCCATGAAATTAAGATGTGTTTCTCCCCATAAATATACACCCACTGAGATGTATTTCTTTTTACCAGCTCTCTCTCTCTCTCTCTCTCTCTCTCTCTCTCTCTCTCTCTCTCTCTCTCTCTCTCTCTCTCTCTCTCTCTCCCTCCCTCCCTCCATCCCTCCCTCCCACCTGGTATTTTGACATAAGAGATAATCTCAGAGAAAGGGATTAGTCCCTGGCATAATCATTTTAGACCTGAAACAATTGTGGTACCACCCTACTTCTATACCTAGAAGCTGATTCGTTGATTTTTGTTGACATTACCCTCCTGAAGATAGGTACTTTGGGATATATAAGGGGACTGACTTAAGGTACAAGGATCCACTTTGGTGGGAGATTTGGGCTCTAGTACATGGTCCAAGTTCTACTAAGAGCTAGAGGTCTGGGGAATTCCATTATTTTGGACTGTATAGGCAGAGCTTGTTTTATTATTGAATTAGTAAAAGTCTTTTGGAACTGCGCTCATGAGTTTTCATTCATTTCCCACTGACCTTGGAGTTAGAAGGGAACTCGTTTCCTGATATTATTGGGGACCCAAGCAGCTCCCCAACAGGGATGTACCTAGCTGTGCTTGGTTGACCATTTGCAGTGCTGGGAACCCAATCTGAGTCTGCTCTGTGCAAGGCAAGCATATTACCTGTTGTACTATCTCTATCCAGGCCTGTGACTTGTTTAAGGAGCTTTTAAGATCATTATGTTTTCATGATTATTCTGTAAAGCAGTGCATAAGTCATTAGTAGTATGACTCTCAAAATAAATTTTACCTTGTCCTTTCAGGAAATCACCTCCTCCTTCCCTAGCCTCAACTATACCTGCATGAGCAACTTCAGAACAGATGCTTTACTGCTGGACAGGGGGGTGCGGATGCTGCAGAGGAACAAACACACTGCCTGCATCACCAAGACAGATAGAACAACAGTAATGGGTACCCGGCCCACATCACTGAGATAGACAAACCAACAGAAGCAACGAGTACCCTGCCCACATCAGCGAGACAGACTAAGAGCAATGAGCATACTGCCCACATCACCAAGACAGAGAAAGTGACCAACAGCAACAGGTACACTGCCACATCACAGAAACACACAGACCATCAGCAACGGGAACACTGCCTATGTTACCAGGATAGACAGACCAACAGCAATGGGTACATTGCCCATGTCACCAAGACAGACAGACTGACCAACAGCAACAGGCACACTGCCAACTTCACCGAGACAAACAAACCAACAGCAACGGGCACACTGTCCACGTCACCGAGACAGACTGACCAACAGCAATGGGCATCCTGCCCATGTCACCGGACAGACCAACAGCAACGGTACACTACCCGACCCACCAAGACAGACCAACAGCAATGGGCACACTGCCCACATCACTGAGACAGACAGACCAACAGCAACGGGTACATGCCCATGTCACTGTGACAGACCAACAGCAACGGGTAGAGTGCCCACGTCACTGAGACAGATAGACCAACAGCAACAGGTACACTGCCCATGTCACCAAGACAGACCAACAGAAACAGGTACACTGCCCACATCACCGAGACAGAGCAACAGCAATGGGTATACTGCCCGTGTCACCGAGACAGACAGACCACAAGCAAAGGGTACACTGCCCACATCACGGAGACAAACAAACCAACAGCAATGGGTATACTGCCCACGCCACCGAATCAGATCAATGGCAATGGGTACACTGCCCACGTCACCAAGACACAAAGACCAACAGCAACGGGTACACTGCCCATGTCACCGGGGCAGACCAACAGCAACGGGTATAGTGCCCATGTCACCAAGTCAGACAGACCAAAAGCAACAGGCACACTGTCCAAATCACCGAGATAGAAAGACTGACCAACAGCAATGGGTACACTGCCTAAGTCACCGAGACAGACAGACCAACAGCAATGGGTACACTGCCCACATCACTGAGACAGACAGACTGCAAGAAGCGTGTACACTGCCCACATCACAGAGACAGACAGACCAACAGCAACGGGTATGCTGCCCACGTCACCGAGATAGACAAATAGCAATGTGCACAATGACCATGTCACCAAGACACAAAGACCAACAGCAACGGGTACACTGCCCATGTTATCAAGACAGACCAACAGCAATGGGTACAGTGACCATGTTACCAAGACAGACAAACCAACAGCAACGGGTACACTGTCCACGTCACAAAGACAGATCAATAGCAATGGGTACACTACCCACATCACCGAGACAGAAAGACCAAAAGCAGCGGGCATACTTCCCATGTCACCGAGACAGACTTACTGACCAAAAGCAACAGGTACACTGCCCACGTCACCGAGACAGGCAGACAAACAGCAACGGGTACACTACCCATGTCACCAAGACAGACCAATGTTTATGCCACCAAGATGAACAGACGAACAGCAATGGGTACACTGCCCACGTCAGCGAGACAGAGCAACAGCAACAGGTACACTGCCCATGTCACCGAGACACACAGACCAACAGCAACGGACACATTGCCCATGCCACCGGAGACAGACAGACTGACCAACAGCAGTGAGTACTCTGTCGACATCACTGAGACACATAGACTAACCTCAACAAGTACACTGTCCATGTCACTGAGACAGACAGATCAAGAGCAACACGTAAACTGCCCCTGTCACAGAGACAGACACCAACAGCAATGGGTACGCTGCCCACATCACCGAGACAAGCAGACCAACAGCAAAGGGCACAATGCCCAAATCACTGAGACAGACAGAATGACTAACTGCAATGAGTACATTGCCCACATCACTGAGACAGACAGACCAAAAGCAATGGGTACACTGCCCAAATCACCATGCCAGAGAGACCAACAGCAACGGGTACACTGCCCACGTCAAAGAGACAGACACCAACAGCAATGGGTATACTGCCCACGTCACCGAGACAGACCAACAGCAACACTAACCAAGTTACAGAGACAGACAGACCAACAGCAACGGGTACACTGCCCATGTCACGAGTCAGACAGACCAACAGCAAAGGGTACAATGTCCATGTCACTGAGTCAGACAGACAAACCAACAGCAGCAGGTACACTGCCCACATCACTGAGACAGACAGACCAACAGCAACATGTACATTGCCCATGTCACCAAGTCAGACAGACCAACAGCAAGCGGGCACATTGTCCATGTCACCAACTCAGACAGACCAACAGCAACAGGCACACTGCTCACGTCACTGATACAGACAGACTGACCAACAGCAACAGGTACACTGCTCACATAACTGAGACAGACATACCAACAGCAACGTGTACATTGCCCCTGTCACCAAGAGAGACAGACCAACAGCAACGGGTACACTGCCCACGTCACCGAGATAGACACCAACAGCAACGGGTACACTGCCCATGTCACCGAGACAGACCGACAGCAACAGATACACTGCCTATGTCACGGAGACAGAGAGACCAACAGCAACTGGCACACTGCCCATGTCACCAAGACAGACAGACTGACCAACAGCAATGGGTACGCTGCCCACGTCACCAAGACAGACAGACCAACAGCAATGGGTACAGTGCCCGCATGACCAAGACAGACCAACAGCAACGGGTAAACTGCCCATGTCACCGGACTGACAGACCAACAGCAACTGGCACACTGCCCATCTTACCGAGACAGACAGACTGACCAACAGCAACGGGCACATTGCCCACATCACTGAGACAGGCAGACCAACAACAATGGGTACAGTGCCCACGTCACCGAGAGAGACCACCAGCACTGGTACACTGCCTACGTCACCGAGACAGACCAACAGCACTGGTACACTGCCTATGTCACCGAGAGAGACAAATAGGAAAGAGTATACTACCCACATCACCGAGACAGACTGACCAAGAGCAACTGGCCATTCCCAATGTCACCAAGATAGACAGACCAACAGCAATGGGTACACTGTCCACGTCATTAAGACACAGACAAACCAACAGTAATCGGTAAACTGCTTATGTCACGGAGACAGACGAACAACAGCGGGTACACTGCCCATGTCACCAAGACAAACAGGAATGGGTACACTGCCCATCTCACCAAGACAGATAGACTAACAGGAATGGGTACATTGCCCATGTCACTGACACACCAATGGCAAAGGGTACACTGCCCACGTCACTGAAACGGACCAGCAGCAAAAGGTACAGTATTCCGACCCCCGCCCAAGCCATTACAGTTATGTTAGTACAATGAGCAGTGAAAATGCACATGCCTTCCTCAGATGCTCATATTTCATATGTGTTCCTTGATGGGTTTGTATATCAAATTGTGGGGCCTGTAAATGTATTCTCCAGGGTCACTCCTTGTATATCAAATTGTGGGGCCTGTAAATGTATTCTCCAGGGGTCACTCCTCCTGTCCATGGTGCTCACTCATTTTTTTGTGGAACTGTGGGATCTGCATTCCCTTCTGTTATGGGGCTTACACACACTTGGCTCTTTGCTCTCCAGCATCGGAGAGCAAAGATCTCAGAATCTACTGCTGCACCTGATGCGTTGGTGGTACTGAACACAGAAATGGAAACATTTTTTTCTTTCTTTTTTGGGTCACACCGGGGAATGATCAGGAGTTACTCCTGGTTTTGCACTCAGGAATTACTCCTGGCGGTGCTCATGAGACATTTGGGATGCGGGGATTGAACCCTGGTAGGCCGCGTGCAAAGCAAGTGCCCTAACCGCTCTGTTATTGTTCCAGCCCAGAAATAGAGACTTTTTTGGTAAGGCAAAGTTTATCTGGGATTTTTTAAAAACTTCTGAGATTCTGTGATTTCTAATACTGTTAATGACTTTTTCCTGTGCACATAATTCCAACATCACAACCATTAACAGTGTGCCCATCTTACTTCCCGGGTACCCGGGCATCCCTCCCTTGCATGCCTCCTCCCAATTCAGTTATGTGAATCAGTTCCTCCCACTGTGTTGCCTAGGGCCTTTTATTGCTACCTTGCTGTGTATCTTTTTTTTTTAGGCCACACCCAATGATGCTCTGCAGTTACTACTGACTGCATTCAGGAATCACTCCTGGTAGCTTGGGGCACCATATGGGAAACTGAAGCCTGGTCAGTTGTGCAAGGCAAGTGTCTGACTCACTGTACTATCTCTCCAGCCCCTTGATGTGTATCTTTAAGTCTTACATACGAGTGAGAACGTTCTGTACCTATGTTTCCCTCTGTCTTACCTCAGCATGATTGCCCTAAGTTCCGTCAATGTTGTGGCAAACTGCATACTTTTCTTCTTAGAATTACAGACAATTCCACTGTGTACATACACCACAGCTTCTTGTCTATTCACCCATACTGGACATCTGGGTTGTTTCCATGTCTTAGCTATTGCACTGTGTGCAATGAACACAGGTATGCAAATATCCTTTTGAATTAATGTTTTTGTGTTTCGGTGATAGATACCAAGAAGTGTATGGAAATCCTATTTTTTGTTTGTTTTTTTAGATCACACCCAGCAGTGCTTAAGGCTTACTCCTGGCTCTGCTCACTCTTTGCAGGTTCAGGGTGCCATTTGGGGTTTCAGGGATCAAACTGGGGTCAGCTGTGTCCAAGGCAGATACCCAAACTCCTGTACCATCACTCCTAGTCTCCTCTGTTTCTTTTCTCAGAGATCTCTATGTTGCTTTCTGTAGCGGCTGGATGAGGGGACAGTGCCATCAACAGTGGATGAGTTACTTTCTCACCATAACCATGGCAATCCTGTTTCCTAATTGTTCTATATATACCATTCTATCAGGCTTGAGATGACATCTCAGTGTTTTATTTGCATTTCCCTAATCATGACTTAAAATGAGCACTGTTTCAAATGCCTAATGGGCAAGACCAGATATTTTCTAAGTCACTAAATTATCAGTCCTGGGTCCCAAATAATGCTTGTTTTTCCTTTTTTCTTTATATTAAACTCGATGTAGCTTAAATTTCCTTGGTTTCTTCTACAGTTAAGAGGTCATTTAAAAGATTTAGAAACCCAAAGGAATCCAAATGAAGAATAAAGTTGAAAATGAGTTCTAACATTCTTAGGCAAACGGGAACATGGGAAAATAGACTGGGTACTAGAAACAGGAAATTTTGGCACATGTGGGATTAGGATACTGCTAAGTCATCCAAAAGGAACAGGTGTTAATAAGTTGAAAACAAGACATATAGCTTGAGTGAATGAGGTGATGGAAAACAGGTACTTCAGAGTCTTCTGGGAAATGTTTGCTATACTTTTCCCTGGGGGTACTGGAACAACAATGGGGGGTTCTGGGCCTGTGGTAACCTCAGGTACAGTGGTGGAGGGTATGCACTCTGCTTAAAGAACATAGATTTTTAGTAGGCTGTTGTGATGTTTCCAGAAAGGGGGGAGGCAGAGAGAGAGAGAGAGAGAGAGAGAGAGAGAGAGAGAGAGAGAGAGAGAACAGTGGATAAGGCACTTGCTTTGTACTCAGCCAATCTTGGGTTTGATGCCTATAACCCTATGATTCCCTGAACACTGTCATGAGTGTTTTACTAAACAAACAACCAGGAGTAACCCCTGACCACAACTCAGTGTGATTCCCAAATCAAAATAAATAATAAAATGGAACTAAAAGGGAAGTCTGGGAACCTCTTTACTAGAACCAGGTAAATCACAGACAAGGATTATAGTGTGTTATACTGTTCAACTAGTCATGGTAAACTTGTTTAATCAAAGAACAATGTTGTAAAGTTCTATGGGAACTTTACATAAAACATATAAAACATAAGTCTGGTTACTAAACCATTTACTTAAGAGTCTCTGACACACTAAGAAAAGCATAATTATCAAACTTAGGTGCTAAATACTGCAGTGTTTTGAAAAAGAACTACATAAATAAGAATATTATGAGTATACAGCGTCCAAATTCTAGACCTGCCATCATGTAAATGCATCCATCAACCCAGATTCACAACTAAATCTTTTTTTTTTTTTTTTTTTTTTGGGTCACACCCGGCCATGCTCAGGGGTTACTCCTGGCTCTGCACTCAGGAATTACTCCTGGCGGTGCTCGGGGGACCATATGGGATGCCGGGATCGAACCCGGGCCGGCATGGGCAGGCCGCGATGCAAGGCAAACGCCCTACCCGCTGGGCTATCGCTCCGGCCCCTCACAACTAAATCTTAGGAGAGATGCACGCCGAGCCACTAAAATGTATGTATACATTGGTCTCTGGCTAAAAGCTGGGGCACTGTCAGGAGATAGTGTGGATGGAGATCCCAGCAGCCACATCTACACCTCAAAGCTGCCATGGCATAGACCCAAATCCACTGCCTCTCAACTAAACTTTTGCAGAGACACCAAATTGACGAAAATTCCAAGACCACTGATTTTCAGGTTGAGAGCTCTGGGGTCTTTTCAGAGTAGAGGTGGGCAATCTCCCCCAACCTCTGTACTTCAGAAGCTCCAGAAGTTACACCCACACTCCACACCTGCCTGTCAGGTAAACTCATAACTAAATCCTTCAGCTCCTAGAATTTCTGGGCAGCATGGCCTCATATGCGGCTGCGCGATACCTCCAGGTTCCACAATACTGATATCCTGGTAGGAGGTTGTGAAATTAGATGGGAAAGTAACACAGAAGCCAACTGTGCTTAATAAACAAAAGCAGTAACACAGAAGGCTCAACTAACAACAAACAATGTGGTAAACACTCCAACAAGGACATAGGGAACTCATGGTGAGATACAACAAATTTCACAAATTTTCTTTTACTGTAGAAATTTTTTTTGATAATTCAATTAGCTAACTGACTTACAAGTAATATAAATTATTTTGTGCCTTCTAAGGGGGCAGGTGTAGGGGTGGTTGAGAAAATGGGGAATGGTGGTAGGAAGGTCACACTGGTGGTGGAACTGGTGTTGGAACACTGAATGCCAGTAATAACTATTATGAACAACTTTGTAAACCACAGTGCTTAAATAAAAAAATAATTAGGAGGGGCCAGTGCGATAGTACAGTGGAGAGGGCATTTGCCTTGTGCGTGGCTGACCTGGGTTCAATCCCTAGCATCCCATATGGTCCCTAGAGCACTGCCAGGAATAACTCCTGAATGTAGAGCAGGGAGTAACCCCTGAGCATTGCTGGGTGTGACCAATAAAAGCAAAAAGCAAACAAAAATAGTAATAATTAGGAGTATATTGCAATAAAAATAATCAGGCCCAATAATCTGTAATCTTATTTTAGAAATTTCTAATTGAAGATGGTATAAACTTCACTATACATAAATTTGTCTTGAATTTTTTCCTCAAAATACCTAAGTCCTTATAATTTCTTATAATTTCCCCATTCCACCACTTTTAGCACCCTCTGAAATTATTGCTCAGAATTACCTGCTAGTTAGTTTGTCTCACAATGATAATGTGTCAGGAATCATAAGTCAAACTTGTGATCTCCCAAAGAGAACTGAAGTTTCTCTGAAATGACCAGAGACCTAAGAATAGTTTGATCTGATATTTTGTGAAGCAGGCTGGCAGATGAGGGAGAGGGTAGGCAGTGAGTTCTTGGGAAGTAAGAAACTCGAGATGTGATTCAAAGAATGACTTTGTCACTATCCCTACAGTTACCAAGAAAGCATGAAGACTGGACTTACTCTGTGAGCACAGGCACTGATGGTGGTAAGATTCTAAACAATTTCAGCACTGGCCCAGAGAAGGCTGGATCCTCTCTAGCGAAGAGAGAGGAACTTTGCAATGGCAAATGGCATGCCTTTCTTTTAAGTAATGGTGTACCTGCAAAAAGCCTGTACTCTCAAACACATAACTCTCTCCTCTTTATAATCTCTAAATAATACTGTCTTACTTTTACTATTCATCTTCTGAAATTCTTTTTGGTGAGGGAAGAACTCAGGGAGAGATTAGGAACAACTTTCCTTTTCCTACAAAGAGCAATTCCTTGCTCCAGTCTGAGTTTCATGGTTCCCCAAGAAATCAAGTGATGGGTTGAAACCCCTGGAGCGATCCTGGGAAAGGGCAGACTATCTCTCACCTTCCACACCAGGCGGCTGTCCCACCCCCAATGCTCCCACCTACCAAAGACCCCACCTACTAAAGCCTAGGCGGCCTTCCTATAGCCCAATCTCCCACCTACCAAAGCCCAGGAGGCCATCCCACACCCCAATGCTCCACCTACCAAAGCCCAGGTGGCCATGCCACACCCCAAAGCTGCTGACATTCCTACAGCCGGGCTCTACTGCCTCAGGACTGGGACTCACAGATTTCCCAGTAAAATATTCTGGATTTTCTGGAGCAGTGACAGCATCTGCAGCTGTACATCTCTAAACTCTACAACACTGATGTCCTAGTAGGAACACACCGAATAAATGGGATGTAACATAGAACCAACTAATCTTGACTAATTTTGACTAACAAAACATTAACATAGGGTACTTAACTTAAAACAACAGCTAAAAAAACACTCAGACAATGACTTACTATCCTTATGATGACGATAATAACTTACACAAATTTTCTTCTATGGAAATATTTTTAATTACTACATTAACCACTTACTGGTAACAAGCAATATAAATTATTGTGTGCCCACTAAGGGGTCCCCTGCTTTGGAGGACTGCGGGGTGGCTGGGAAAACAGACAACGGTGGGGGGGAAGGTGACAGTGGTGGTGAAATTGGGGTTGGAATATGAATGTCTTTAACAAATTATCATGAACAACTTTGTAAACCAGTGTTTAAATAACGTGTGTGTGGAGGAAGATATCAAGTGGTGGCTATTAAGTCCCTTGATCTGTAAATCAAGTGGGACCCAGCCAGTCTGATGACTGCGGAGTGGAACTGCTGGGACATGGATGCCCTCTGCAGAGGTGCTCCTCTGTGCTCGACTATCAGCCTGATATTCCCAGGGACTTCCCTTCGGGGTTGCGGGGTTTCCCCCCAACTGTGGTGGGCGAAGAGGAAGGTGACTGATTCCCCTCTGGAGATTACTCTTCTACTTCACAAAAGTCACCTGCAACACTTGGGAAACACTGTTTCAGTTGAGGAATTTTCAGATTAAGGTTTTCAATCTGAAATCTATTTCCTTAAGATTTTAATTTTGTATTACAATGTTGTTGCTTCAGGAACAACATCAACATCCTGAAGCAACCAGATGCCATTGGGCTACAGTGGCACATGACAGGGTCAAATGGAAATGTTACTGGCGCCCACTCGAGCAAATCGATGAATAATGGGATGTCAAGTGATCAAGTGATTACAATGTTGTATATAGAACTTGCAAATGCTAGTGGTCTCAGAGCAGCAAAATAATGAACATTTGTGAAAGGTCTGCTAAAAAGCAGAGTTCATTAACAATAGCACCATAACAGTGCAGTAGATGACCCGCTCTTTATTTTCTTATCACATCTTCTATCAGGCCACATAAAGCCTCTTTTGCAAGAGAGAAAACAAGTACAATATAATGAAGTTTAAAGGCTAAGTTATAACATTCCCTTGTCTGTGAGGTAAATGTTCAGAAAGAGGGGGCTTAACTGTTTCATTCTGGGGAAATACTAGCAAATACGGGAACGGAAAGAGAAGGGACAGCGGCAGACATGGTTCTGTGGGACTTCTACTTTAGGGCTGGTATTTTCAACTCCATTTTGAGTTTTTTTTTTTTTTTTTTTTTTGCTTTTTGGGTCACACCCAGCGATGCTCAGGGGTTACTCCTGGCTCTGTACTCAGGAATTACTTCCTGGCGGTGCTCGGGGACCATATGGGATGCCGGGATCGAACCCGGGCCAGCACAGACCGGCCGCATGCAAGGCAAACGCCCTACCCGCTGGGCTATCACTCCGGCCCTTGAGTTTTTACATTAATTTTTTTTTTGTTTTGGGATCATACCTGGTGGGCTTGGGGGTGGGGGAGGGTGGTTATGGGGATCTAACCCGAACTGGCTGTGTATGAGGCAAGTCGTTACCCACTGTACTATCTCTTCAGCCCATACTTGTTCTTCCTGAAGCTAATTTTCTGTTTCCTCTGATTTCCTTTACTAGAACTACAGATTAAAGAGTCAGAGAAGAGTAAAACCACATCTGGAGGATCCATGGTGTAAGAGCAGTAATGGGCAGAGGCTATGGTGAGAATTTAACAAGTTAATCTATGATGCACAAAAGTTTCAGTCTGTGTGTGAAATGAAGTTAATATAAAGCTTCATGAGGCTGAGTCTTTCCCGCTCTTCATCATTACCTCATATCCCTCATGAGGTTGAGTTTTTCCCGTCCTTCACCATTACCTCACAGTCCCACTTTTCTTCTTTGTCTTTCCACCTCCCTAATGTCCCTTATGCAGATGCTGAGTAAAGAGAAAAATACGGGTAGGAACATCTGAAAATAAAGCAAGAGTGCAACCAAAAAATTAGTAGGAAATGTATTTTCTTTGTAATATCTAACTATAAGGAACAGAAAACACACAAAGCTCTGACAACCCATGTCCTAATGAAGGTCTAGTGATCTGCTACGCTTTTCTGCACAGACATCAGGCCCTCCACAGGACTAAGAACCTGGTAGGTCAGCCACGAAATCACCAGGGCTCAGTCCTCTGGAGAAAGAACCTCTCTGCCCTACCTTCACCAGCACCTTGAGAGACCCAGACTACACCCCCCTCATTGGAACTCCTTTTTTCTCAGAGTCTGGTATCTCCCTGATCCCCCTGAATTTGAGTCAGGTTTCCCTAACACCCTTTCATAGACAGCATAGAACTTCAGCCGGGTTTGGGGGTGGTGACTTGGGCCACGCTTGGCTGTGCTGCAGTTACTATTGGCTCTGCAGTCAGGGATTGTTGGGGCCTTGTGGGTCCCCAACAATACCGGGGTCCATCAGGTTCCCAGGTCACGCTCGGGGACTGATGACCGAGGAACAAAAGACCCTGAGTCCAGTTCAGAGAATACTTTATACTTCTACCAACTTCACACCACACCAACAGCTATGTACATTCTGCCACCACCACACCGACCAACACTCTCACAGACCAAGTGCTGCCAACCAAGTGCTACCGACCATGTACATCTGTCTTGACCATATGTTCTGACCCTCAGCACACCAGAGTCAAAGCCTCTGACTCCCCTGGGGTGGGTCCTAACCAAGTCAAAACTGGCTGGTTGGCTCTTTTCATGCAAATCACCAGGGAAACCACACCCCTGGCTCAAGCTTCAGAGATGCTAATGTACAGCACTGCTCCACTCCTCTCCCAATCCAGTTTTCATGCAAACATAGGGAGAGCAAGAAAGGTATAAGAACTACACCTGGGATTAGATATATGGAATAAACTTTCAAGGGGAGATCGCGTCATATAATCCAAACTATGTTCCCTATGCCAGATGATCGTCTCTTCCAATTCCCTCAAGGTCCTGTCTCTGGTCCTGCTCCAGAGCATTTCTTAAGTGCTCTTGCTCTACTTCACGCTGGGGAGATTCAGGCCCTATTGTGACCTACTTTAATCTTTTGAGTCAGAGCAGGGTTTATACTAAGGGCCCATTTTGCAGCCAGGGTGACTCTCTTTCTGGTCTGGAAGGTCTACCATCCAGACCCTCATAGAAGACAGGTATAGGGGTGTGAGGAATTAGATCCAACCTAAATGGTACTGGGGCTTATAGCTAGAAAATATGATGGGATGTCCAGGACCAATCAATTCAGAGTCAAATAACCCATAAGTACATGACCCCACACTCCTTTTGTGTGTACTTAAGAAAGAAATCTCTTTGGCCTAAACATTTGGCCTAAGGATATGCAAATAGCTTATAAGAAAGAGAAGAACAATCCCCATCAGCAATGCAAAAATCCAGGTAAACAAGTTATGCAAAAAGAGATCACTCCTGGAGATTCTGGGAGACTATATGGGGTGTCAGGAATAGTACCCAGGTCAGCTGCATGCAAGGCAATCACTTAACTGCCTTGGCTTTTCATTTCCCTTGTTTTGTTGTACTGGGGATTCAACCCAGGCCTCCTATATGCAAAACATTCATCCCAGCCTGCTAACTGGGATGAATGATTGTAACTATTTGCGAGTCACAACTGGATTAATACCTCATCCCCCACTAACTATAAGCCCATGAAAGCAGACCTGTCTAGCTCCAGAGGTAATTCAGTGTCTCCTAGCACATGCCAGCTACATAAAGTCATTGCACACACAAGAGCATCCTGCCAGGAAGAGACAAGCCCAATCTGCCTTGAGAACATACTTCTGAACCTGAGTCTCCCTGCAACTGTAAACTATGAGATTGGCAGACATCGCCCCTCCCAACCCCCCGTAACACTGTGGAGGTTTAGTGTATTATTTAATTTCACCACGCAGTGAGAAGACAAAAACAAAAGCAAAACAAACTTTGACTGAAAATGCTTCTACTTAATCAAAATGTATTTGCTGAGGGACTGGACACTTATATGTAGGACAGCGTTTGCCTTGCACAAGGCCCACCACAGTGCCAATAGAAAGCCCTGAGCACAGTCAGGTGTGGCAAAAAGTCTGAAAACCAAGACCAAACAATATTTATGGAGCATCCCCATGTCTAGGTGCCAGAGGGGAAAGCAACGTGAATTAGTTCTGCTGTCAAGATATTTACAATGGCTAGAAGACATTTATGGGACGGTAGTGATAGGACAGTGGTGGGGAGGAGCTGGCCTTGCGAGACAGACTTGGGTTCAACCCCCGGTGCTACATTTGGTTCCCCAGCCCCAGTAGGAGGGATCCCTGAGCACTGAGCATGAGTTAGCCCTGTGGGCAGCCTAAGAAAAAGACATAGCCATAATGCAACCTAAAAAACGCTACACCTCCCTGAGAGCGGTAAGCCGACTCTGAGGCGTCGATTAGGTCTGCTAACTTCTCACTGCAACCTTGGTGCCAAAACAAACCGCAAACCAGGAGGTCAACTGGAACACTGGGAGAAACACTGGGAGACATGCACAGCCGAGGTGGGGCCCTAAGCCCGAGCTGGAGACACGCACGGCACAGTGGGGGGCTCTCGCCCGACGGTGTGGGAGACACGCAAGCACAGGCGGAGCCCTAAGCCCTCCGCATCTCTTTCAGTCCACAATATCCAAAAAAGCTGAGTCTCAAACTGGTTCCTCAAACCCGTAAATACTGAAATGAGACTATAAAAAAATACTGAGGGTGTAAAGGCGGGGGGTGAAGAAAAACTTAGAAAAGCAGATCACGCAAGCCCGCTGCACCGCGCCGCGCCCCTGCACTCTGCCCCGGCTCGGCGCAACGCACCCCGGGAGAGCTCCGCGCCCCGCACCCCGCGCCCTATACCCCGCCCCGCGCCCTGTACCCAGGCCCCCCCCGCTCCGTACCACGCCCCGTGCCCAGTACCGCGCCCCGTCGCCGCGTACCGTAGGTCTCAGACATGGCCGTCTGCGACATCTTGGAAGCGGCACCACCTCTGGCCTGGTCACCGGCTGCAGCTCCCGCGCGAGGAGAGGCCCGGGGGGTCCACCGCGTCCGATTGTGGGGCTGCTCGGGCCGGGGGGGCCGAGGGACACAGACCCAGCGCCGCCACCTGGGCTGCGGCCCCGCGGGACTGGGCTCGGCGCAGGCGCACGGGCTTCCCTCTGGCTGGCTGCAGAGGAGCGGAGACGGAAAGGGGGCAGGGGCGCGCAGGGGGCGCGAAGGAGCGGGGGCGCGCGGGAGCGGGGACGCGCAGGGGCGCCGAAGGTGGAGGCGCGCGGGGGCGGGGGCGTTGGGGCCGGGGGCGGGGCGTGGGGGGCGCGGTGGCGCGCGGAGCACGGGCCTGCTCGCGAGCGCGCGTGTGCAGCCGTCTGCAACCAGCGCGCGGGGAGGGCCGGGGACGCCCGGAAACGCGGAGAGCCGGCGCCTACCTCCTGGAGGGGTGACTCTGGGTGATCGGTGACTCTGGGTGATCGGTGACTCTGGGTGATCGGGTGACTCTGGGTGATCGGAGGGGTGACTCTGGTGATCTCGCGGAGACCCGGGCGGGCCGAGGGACGTGACTGGCCAAGACCAAGTTGGAGGACCGACACTTAGCTGGTTCCCGGGGTGACAAAGGACTAGAGACAGTCCTGGTAAAGAGGTGGAAGAGTTACTGCACTTGGGTGCAGACGCTTATTTTGCCAACTAGGCCACAGCAAAGACCTAATGGAGCTTGGCGCAGAAAGGACTTTCTGAGCCCGGAACGTGCTGAATGTGCAACACGGAGACTCGTGCCCGCAGTCCATCAAAGGCCTGCGGGACGCCGCGTTCACTGTTCATCTGAAATCAGCCCCATGCGGGGTTTCGCGGGTGGCACGCGGTGGCGGGGACAGGTGGTTAGGGACAGTTGTCCTTGCAGCAACCTGTTTTATGAACCGTGCTTCTCAGTATAGACTGGCCCCAGCTAGGAATGCATTTTCTTCTTCTTCTTTTTTTTTTTTTTTTTTTTTTTTTGCTTTTTAGGGTCACACTCTTGCGACACTCAAGGGTTATTCCTGGCTCTTTGCTAGGGAATTACTCCTGGCCGTGCTCAGGGGCCCATATGGGATGCTGGGGATTGAATTCGGTCGGCGTCACGCCAAGGCAAACACCCTCCGGCCCCCAATGCGTTTTCAAAGCTGGATATTTTGGTTTAAGGAGCAAAATTGAACCTAGAGTCCCTGTTTGTAAGAGATGTAAGAAATGTAGAAATTAAAACCGGGAGGAAAGTTTAGGCTGGAAAATTGCGATTTGCTCTGTTGACATCAGGGCCTGCTTTGGCTAAGTAGATTCAACATTGTTCAAAAGACTTCATGCACATACCTCTCTAAGCTCCCAAGTGACTCCAACTGTTGGGAAAGACCCTCCACCCCCTTTGGACTTCATCCTCCACATAAATTGACTTTACCCAAGACTTTCTTTTCTTCTCTAATGAGTTTTCTCTGTACAATTTTCTCTCTAATAGCAAATAAATGTTCTTCTAAATCACAAAGGAAGACCCATGATGAATGAGTGCTGTAATTTTCTAGAATTATTTTGCATGTTTTCAGTGGGTCACATACTCCTTTGCTTTCTTTTTTGGCTTCCTGCATATTAGGATTGATTCATATTCCCGAGATTGATGGAAAGTATTTCAAAAGACAATGATCCCTTTCTTCTCTTTTTTAGGTTTGTTTTTGGACCATGCCTTGCACTGTGCTCAGGGAAGCAATCCATTCCTTTTCTTCTGTTTTTAAAATCTCTTCCAAGACTAATTTGTGAATCTCTAGCATAGGGTGGGTAGATGTGCTTACATGGGTATCGGTTGGGACAGACAGGGTGTGGCTGCTGGGGTTCTGCAAGACCTGGAGGTGGCGGAAGGTAGCCCGTTCTGGCTCCTGGAAGATTTCAGCCAAAAAAAAATATATATGTATATGTAATAATAATATAATAATAATATAAATATATATGTATATATGTATATAAATATACATATATATATGTTAACGCAACAGTGGGTTTGCCTGTGCTAGTGGGTTCTTGAGGATTGTATGAAAGAATTACATACGAAACTCAGAAGGTTGAAAGTCAGTTTAATGTACAGAGGTTTCCAGATCCCTTCCCCAAATGTCTAGACTCTGTTCCCCGTGAGCGAATTCCTGGTCCTGTCCCACACAGTCTACTCACATCCCACAACGATGGCCCGGTCCTGTTCCTGTGCTGCTCTCTCAGTGCCTGCCGCTGGGCCTTCCAATGGTACCCCAGCGATCCCTGTTGTCCTGTCCCGGCTTTCCTTAGTCTCCAGCCTCTACCCTGTCCACGTGGGTGAGACTCCTGTGCTCAGTACCTTGCCCTGTACCTGAGCATCTGTGACCTGCGTGAACCTGGGCTATCCTGGACTTCCAAGCCCTACCGTGACCTGGGCCTCTGAGCTTGGCCCATACCTGTATCAGCCCTTGTCTGGCCTTCCTTGGCCTGTTGGTACTGGGCCCTGTACCTGGGCATGCTGCCCTACCGGATCCAAGGAAAGAGGGAGGGAGCCGGTTGGGGAGCAGCTGGCCAGAGAGTGAGAGAGAGCTCTTCCCTTCTTCACTTCACTTCACTTCTCTCTTGGGGAGGAACCTGGGATTGCCTTTTATTTGTTACCAAATCCCGCCCCAGGTATCCCTTTCTACATTTTTTTCATGAAGTTTGATATTTTATTTCTTTTTAATTCTACATTTTGATTGGCTACCTATTCCTTGGGTGTGGTTAGCTACCTGAGACCTAGTGCTTTCCTCCTTGGCTCCTGCTGTATCATTCTGGTGATTCCCCATCTGGAAACATACAAGCAGAACATACATTTCGGTGGCCAGGGTGCCACTGTTCAGTGAGTTACATAATGGGACCAAGAGTCTGAGGATGCAGCACTCCTGAATTCCTTCTGTCAATCTAAGGGATCCTCTTATACCACATTGAATCCCCTTTCTTGTTCAGAAACTTTGAATCAAACTTTTCAGTTTTTTACTACACATCCCAAAGGTGTGTCATATGCATATAATATATCAGATATAGATATATCTATATCTTATATAGATAATATATCATACATATACATATATGCATATATGTGTGTGTATATATGTGTGTGTGTGTGTGTGTGTGTGTGTGTATCAGTGCACCTGAAATTTCCATAAGGTTAGCGTCTGAAACTCAGTTATGGGGTAGTAGAGTCCAGCTGGAGGCAGCTGTTGGGGTGTGAATGCGGCTTGTTGGGGCTTTGGTAGGAACGCCCCAATCAGAGAGGAGTAAAACAAGAAACTGGCTCACTTTTCTCTGATCCATTTCTTTTTCTTCCTGTCAGAAAGTTCTGTGGGTAAGAAAGGAATCACTGGTACAGAGATGGTTTGGATCATTGAGTGAAACTGGGCTTGGGCCCTGATACCTAGGCAGAGTAATAGAAAAATTAAGTTGCCATTTTACAGTTTTGTATTCTGTAGGAAACAAACTTGCAGAGGCCTTTGAGAAAGACCTTTTGGAAAACCACCCCCAGCAACAGAAGGATAAAGCCAAAGAAAACACTTTTTCTTTCCCAGGTAAAGATCAAGGAATCAAACTTCCATGAAAATAACGTGAAATTAATGACTCCAAGATTGAGTACCTGCGGGCGGAGTGACAGCCCAGCAGGGAGGGCATTTGCCTTGCAAGCAACCAACCTGGTTTTGATCCCCGGCATCCCATATGGTCCCCTGAGCACTCTGTCAGTAGTAATTACTGAGTGCAGAGCTGGAGTAATTCCTGAGCATTGCTGGGTGTGACCCAAAAAAGCAAAAGAAGAAAAAAAGATTTGAGTACCTATCTTGGGTGTCTGAGGACCACTCACACCTCTGTATGATCCTACTGACATCCTAAGCACCACAGACAAGCTCAAGAATGCCACCACTGGGGCGCACTTCCAGCTGCAACCCCAAAAAGTTGGAATAGTCAAGGGAGATATATGAAGGTGGGTGTGGAGGGAATAAGAATATGCGACTCCATAATTTAGAATCTTGGGTGAAAAATATTTCCCTAAGTATTAGAAGCAAAGTAGTTGCTTGCTTAGACACAAACTAATTGATTTTGTTCTTGCGTAGAATGGAAATTTATGCAAATTTTGACTTTTTTTTCCTTCAGGGGAGGTTTGTGGCAGGATAAGAACATGTTTTTAAGAGCCGTTATATTAGAGGGAAATGAAAGGAAAAAGGATGGGGGTCCGCAAGATGGCAATTTATCTTACCATGTATTCTGTGTTAGCTGGTATAAATATTTTCTCTCCTGCTGCCACAATCATCATGGGACTAGATAGATCTTACCAGTATATTTACCTGGCCATGTTGGATCTCTAAGTAATTAGACCAGAAAGAAATGCTGTTTGTCTCCAAACAAGCGTGACTCTCTAATAAGTCTAAAGGCTAATATACAAAACAACTATGAAGTAGAGATGAGAATCTTGTGACAGCTTGGAGAAATATATATCTGGCTGTAGAATATCCATTGGTACAGATACATGCCCTTCCCCATTCTACATAGGGCCTACAGGAACACTTCCAAAGCAGATGTTGGCTGGGGCAATATTAGCATTTCAATGGGTGAGGTTCTGGGAAAAGTTACCTGAGGGGAATTGACCCTAACTGCTTTCCGTTGTGGGCCAGTCTGGGCTGAAAAATTATAAAAGCTGTAGCCTACTTTCTTCCAGCACTTTTCACCTTTTTCTCTTCCTCCTCTTTGCTCTCTGCCTCTCTCCTCCTCTCCGTTCTCTGCCCTGTTGGGCCTTAGCTGGTTGTAGCAGCCATTTTGGCCTAGGATTCTAAATCTACACGTGGCTGGGGCCCAGCTAGGAACCTAACATCTGGGGTTTTTCTGTTACTGGGTTGTATACCAGAACAAGTGTGAGTAAAGCCTTTTGAGACTGCTGGATTCTCACGCCTTTCTCTGTTCGCAGGCCGCCAATCCCCTGGGGTAGAAGGGATCCCTATACCCTGCTCCCAGATTTTGTCAGGGCGCCCAGCGTACCCTGACACCTTGCACACTACCAAGTTAGGTCCAATCCCTGGCACCCCATATAGTCTCCCAAGTCAGCCAGAAGTGATTACTAGCCACAGAGACAGAAGTAAGTCCTGAACCCCTAGATGTGGTCCTAAAACAGATATATTTTTTTATAGGTAAATATTTCTGATCAGCAGAATGAACAAATTTCTGCTGATGCATAGTTTTTGAATGTGCATAAGCTAGATGAATTCCCAATACACAATTTAGTAGAAGTGAGAAGAGGGTGGTGGAGCTGCAGGACAGTGAGTGGGTGGTTGCTTTTTTTTGTGTGCAGCAGACTCAGGTTCAATCCCCAGAACTATAAATGGTCCCCTTCATTTCTTTATGTTTTTTTTTTAGGGGTGGGGAGTTAGGGGGTGACTGGTGCTCAATGAGCTATAGACTCTACACTCAGGGTCACTCCTTGTGGACTCGAGACCATATGGAATGCTGAGAATCTAACCTGGGCTGGTCATTACCTGCTGTATTATCACTCTGGTTCCAAAATATACAATTACAATTTTTTTAAATCAACTTACTGATTTATATTTTTTTTGAATTTTTAGGAATTTAGCTTCATTCATCTTTGTGTGTAGGTGTCACCACCACCATAAATTAAAACATGATTTCCTTCATATGTGGTATATAAAGAAACTTTGTAAGGGAAACAAAGACTAACCAAATTCATCAGGACTTGAGATTTTGTTCACAGAACGGAGCTTACATGGGGTGGGTTGGGCATGAGAGGGGTGGCTCGGAGGGACCCTGGGATGCTGTGGAGGGATGCAGGCTCTCTGTAACGGCTGTGGTGTTGTGGTGTGGGAGTGAAGCATGCATGAAAAGTGCAATCAGCAGCGTTGCAAATTCCATTATCTCAATAAAAATGCTCACCCCCCAGAATGTTTATTGAGATACTGTGACATAAAGTTGCTCATAAGAGTTGCTTCAGGCTTACAACATTCCAACCCCAGTGACCACCGCTCAGTCCCACCCCCTAGCCTACCCCCTTGGCAGGAATATAGCACATTTCTTTCATAATACTTGATCCCATAAAATGTAAAGAAATGGCAGATAGAATTATCAGAAATTAAATCAAAATTCAGTTTGTGGTGATGAATTGCTGTATTGCTTTAACTTTTCTTAATCTAGTAGAGGACCACCATTTGCAACATTAGTGAGTGCCATACTCATTGTCACATGGTGGGAAGTTTCTGTCCTTTCATAAAAATGGTTTTAGAAAAGCTTGAAAAGGGAATGTTGAGAAATTTATTAAGAAGCTTAATAAAACCAGAGGTATAAGCCAGGGAGATAGCTCAATTGGTAGTGATTTTCCAACCACCAGGCCTGCACTGATTTTGAATCCCCCTCCCCAACTTAGTTCTTCTAGATGTTTGGGATTACTTGCTGGTCTATTGGTGCCCTCTAGTGGGCATATTGGTCTACCAGGATGCTAGTTTCCCAGAGTTGCACTCAGTAACAATAATTCCAAGAATTCCTAGTTTAGGCCCAATCTGATGGGATCTTTATGGATTGTCTATTAGGGAAGATTATAGTTCATAAAAACTTCTCTCTCATGGGAAGAAGAGAATGAAAGTAATGGATGAACAGGCATTAGGGCTTCAGTTATACCGGTGAGTGGTATATCCATACATCCAAAACAGAGACTCAACTATAGTGAAAACATGAAATCTAAGCTGTAACACGGAAACTAGTAATGTGCCTGTTAAGTTGAAAGGCGGGGTGGGTTGGGAGTTGCGGTGGAAGTACGGAACACTGGTTGAGGGAAGTTGACACTGGTGGTGGGATTGGTGTTGAA
Source organism: Cryptotis parvus (assembly GCA_021461705.1). NCBI lineage: Eukaryota > Metazoa > Chordata > Mammalia > Eulipotyphla > Soricidae > Cryptotis > Cryptotis parvus. The sequence goes on along the minus strand of JAJIBD010008433.1, from coordinate 52,800 downwards.
ATATATGCCCCAAACTTAACTATAAATAACTTTGTAAGTCATAGTTCTTTATTTAAAAAAATATAAAAATCCCCTTAAACTATGTTTGAGGGCTGGAGCAATAGGTGGGAATTAGTAGCAATAAGTAGGGCAGTGAGGAGGGCATCTATCCTGCACACGCTGACCTGGGGTTCAATCCCTGGCATCCTGTATGGTTCCCCGAGCACCGCCAGGAGTAATTTCTGAGTGCAGAGCCAGGGATAACCCCTGAGCATAACTGGGTGTGACCCAAAAAGCCGAAAAAAAATCGAGTCTTAACTTCTGGTACCAGTGAATGTGACCTTCTTTAAAAGTAGATTCTTTGTATACTGAAAAATAAGAAATTGGGATATATTTTACCTGATTTGAAACTTATAAAGGTACAGTGATAAAAACTGCATGGTAGTGGAATAAAAATAGACCCTCCAATCAATGGGTCAGAATCAAATATGACAAAACCCCATATATATGATCAGTTAATTTTCAATAAAGGAGCTGAGAATATGAAATGGAGTAAAAAGATAGTCTCTTCAACAAATGGTGCTGGGAATATTGGATAGTTACATGTCAGAAACTAAAGCCAGATTCATATCTTACACGTCATATGAAAGACAATTCAAAGTGGATAAAAAACCTTGAAGTCAGATCAGAAGTTGTGAAGTATTAGGAAAATATAGACAGAACACTTCTAGATTTGGATTTCAAAGGCACCTGCCTTTAATTATCTGATACCATTAGCATTGCTATAAAATAGAAAAGATAAACAAATGGGACTACACAAAGTTCAAGAGCTTTTTTCAAGGCAAAACCCAAACAAAACCCAAACAAACAAAAGTACTCAAACAAACAAGGAATGGGCTAAAACTAAAAGGTAGCTAATTGAATGGTAAAAGATATTTGCAGTCAACACATCAAATTCAGCTCTGATATTCAGGATATATAAAATACTCACAGAGATCAACCAAAAGAATTCCAAGAACCCCATCACCAAATGGAGTGAAGACATTTCTCAGAGGCTAGAAGGCACATAAACATGCTCAGCATCAGTCACCATCAGAGAAACCCACATCAAGACAACAATGAAACACCATCTCATTCTAGTGGCACATATAAATAGTAGGAACAATCTGTCTTGTCAGAGATGTGGTCAAAAGGAACTCTCATCCACTGCTGGTAGGGATGTTGTCTGGTACAACTCCTGTGGAAAGCAGTATGGAGAATTCTCAGTAAATTTAGAACTGCCAGAAATTCCACTTTTGGGCACCTATCCCCAGGACATAAAAACACACTCTCAAAAAGACATATACACACACACACACACCATTATCCATGGCTGCACTCAGTACAATAGCTAAGATATGGAATCCACCTAGTTGTCCAATGACAATGAATGGATTATGAAGATGTGATATATATAAATACATGAACCAATATGTATATACCACATATTCATAATATATATCACGTCTTCATAATATATATATATACACACACCACATCTTCATAGTTATATAAACTATGCAGCTTCAAAAAAACTATAAAATCATGCAATTTCTGCAATATAGCTGAATCTGGAAGACATGTTGAGTGAAGAAATTCAGAAGAAGAAAGACAAGCAGGATGACCTCACTTAACCATGGAATATAGAATACTGGATGAGGAAATGCATTGTAGTAAAAGTGGGATGCTTAGATCATCCTTGACCCCAGTATTTTTTTTTTTTGGGGGTCACACCCAGCAATACTCAGGAGTTACTCCTGGCTCTGCACTCAGGAATTACTCCTGGCGATGCTCGGGGGACCATATGGGATGCCGGGATGGAACCTGGGTTGGCTGCATGAAAGGCAAACACCCTGCCCACTGGGTGTTTAGCTCTGGCCTGACTCCAGTATTTAGAGAGGAGACAGACAGAGAAGGAAAAAAAAATCAAGGGGGAGGGGAAGAAGAGAATAAGAATAAATAGGTTTAGAGACATCCATACTTCAACTATACCAGTGATATGAGTGAGGGGAATAGCGATGGATCCAAAACAGATTCAACAGAACTGAAAACATGAGATCTAAGCTGTAATTACTGAAACTCTGTAATGTGCCTGGTAAGCTGACAGGGTGGGATGGGAGAAAATTTGGGAATACTGGTGGAGGGAAGTTGACACTGGTGGAGTGATTGGTGTTGAATTACTATATGCCTAAAAGCGCAACTATCTGCAACTTTGTAAATCATGGTTCTTTAGTAAAAAAAAAAAAAAAAAAAAAAAACAAACAAACAAAAACTAAACAAACCTAACCCACCCAATCATAAACAGCTTTGTAATTTTATATCATGGTGTTAAAATAAAATTTAAAAAAAATATAAAAAAAACCAAAAATATATTATATTGAATTATAATATAATTTAAAAAATAATAAAAACCCAAATAATAAAAATAAAAATTAGTTCTTCGGTGTAGCCAATTAAAGGCCTGAGTGACTAAAAGCACTTGCTTTGCGAGTGTGATGAAATTAGTTTGAGCCTCCTTGCTACCCTCGTGCAAAATGCAGTTTCTTGCAGCTCTGCTATCCTTACGTACAAAATGCAGTTTCTAGCAGCTCTGCTACCCTCAGGTATCGTTTCTGGGGCCAGAGTGATAGTATAGCAGGTAGAGCATTTGCCTTGCATGTGGCTGACCCAGATTTGATCCCCACATCCTATATGGTTCCCCGAGCACAGTCAGTAGTAATTTCTAAGTGCAGAGCCAGGAGTAACCCTGTGCATTGCTGGGTGTGACCCAAAAAAGCAAACAACAGCAACAACAATAAAACAAAATGCATTTTCTAACGGCTCTGCTACCCTCATGTACAAAATGCAGTTTCTAGCAGCTCTGCTCCCAACTCCAGTCCCAACTCCTGGTGCTGCAACAGTGAGTTTCCAGTGCACAGCCAGGTGTGTGCAAGCAAGATAACTGAAAGTGTGGGATTTCTGACAAACACGACAACCAGAATGTACACAAGCATCACAACTAAATGACTTGATTCTGGACAAGTGCAGTGTTGAATGTGTCATCAGCTGCAGTCTGATACAAGTTCCCACCCAGCACCATAACCAGAAGTACGTGGCCCCAGTCAGTGCAACAACAAGAAGGGGAAATAGACAGGAAGGGGGTGGAGGTGGGGGGAATACATTGTTTCTTTTGTTTGTTTATTTTTGGCGCCACCCAGTGTTCAGGGGCTGAATCCTGGTTCTGTGCTCAGGAATCACATCCTGGTGGGCTTGGAGGTCCGTATGGGGTGCCAGGGATTGAACCCAGGTCAGTCACGTGCAAGGGAAACTCACTACCTGATGAACTATTGCTTTAGCCGCAGGAATAAATTAAGTTTCCTGAAGTGAAGGAGGTTCCTTATGTTGAATCCAAAACTGTAGCCAACTTGGAGTATAGACAAAAGATGCTGGTTGAGACAGAGATCCTAGAAGAGGAAGGGAGGAGTTACAGGGAAGCAGCATGAGCAGTTGAAGAAATGTGCAAAGGTTTAGGATGGAGAAGGAGCCCTTTGAGTTCTGGTGATCCAAGCCGCCACCACCACATGACCCATAAGCCAATAAATCTTTTAAAATAAGCATACAGCCTTGGGGCCGAAATGACAGTACAGCAGGGAGGGTGTTTGCCTTGCATGCAGCCAAAAAGGGTTTGATCCTCGGCATCTCATATGGTCACCTGAGCACTGCCAGGAATAATTCATCAGTGCAGAGCCAGGAATAACCCTTGAGCATTGCCATGTGTGACCCTCCTCCCCCAAATGAGGGTCTACAATAGGGGCAGGCCGCGGTGGCTAAGAAAATTGGAAATAATGGTGGTGGGAAGTTGCAATGGTGGTGGGCTTGAATATTGAATGTAACAAAATAATACGAACAACTTTGTTAAAAAATTGAGTATGGGGCGGAGGCGATAGCCCAGTGGGTAGGGCGTTTGCCTTGCACGCGGCTGGCCTATGCCGGCCTGGGTTCGATCCCCGGCATCCCATATGGTCCCCGAGCACCGCCAGGAGTAATTCCTGAGTGCAGAGCCAGGAGTAACCCCTGAGCATTGCCGGGTGTGACCCAAAAAGCAAAAAAAAATAAATAAAAAAAAAAAAAATTGAGTAGAAGCCCCACTAAGTTCAATAAGGTGAAAGCAACAAAACAGGTGGCTCATTTTCACATAACAACTCTATAAAAAGATCATGACTTTAGCAACACCATTGCCAGCTATACTTGTAATAAGCAATATAAAGTAAATTAATTAGTACCTGCGAGGGAGCAGGCTTGGGAGGTGGGTGGGAAACTAGGGTCTTTGATGGCAGTAAGGGCACATTGGTGGTGGAACTGATGTTGGAATATTGAATACTTGAAACAACTGTACTGTAAACAACTTTGTAATTCACATGTTTAAATAAAGTTAAAAAAAAAGTGCAGCCTCATTCATTTCAGCCACCAGAACTTGGGCATCAGAATATTTCATTAGTGTTAGAATATGCCGTTTGTTTCTTACATTCACATGAATCCAATGAACTTAGCTTTAGGCTATGAGCTTCAGTATCATTAGCAATAATTTCATCTTAATAAAATTCAATGATCTTAACATTAAAAATTAATTAATATTAGTTCCTTAATCTTTCTAAGGTGTGTTCATACAGGATTTAATAGTCGCATATTTGAGATTTTTCTCATTTTTATTCTTGTTGATTTCTACTTGCTAATAATTTTATGAATATATTCTTGATATGATTTCTGTTGTCATGTATTTATTGAGCCTTTATTACTTCCCAAAATATTATCTATCCTTAAGAATGTTCCTTGTGTTGGGGTAGGAGGCGATAGCACAGCGAGTAGGGTGTTTGCCTTACACGCGGCCGCCCTGTGATTGATCCCCGGCATCCCACATGGTCCCCTAGGCACAGCCGGGAGTAATTCCTGAGTGAGGAACCCAGCAGGTAGGGCATTTGCCTTGCACACAGCAGGCCCATGCCGGCCAGATTCGATCCTCAGCATCCTATATGGTTCCCGAGCACTGCCAGGAGTAATTCCTGAGTGCAGAGCCAGGAGTAACCCCTGAGCATCGCCAATATTTTCATTCTGTGGGGATAGAAATTTATGCATATATTAAGTCCATTTATTTAATAATTTCATTTGATGCCATTGTTTGCTTTTTTCTAAAAAAAATGGAATGATCTGTTCTTTATTGTAAGTAGCATATTAAGATTCTTCTAGGAGCTGCCCTGGGGCCACCAGCCATAGCATGAAGAGCCTCACAAGTGGCTGGGAAGCTGGAACTCAGTTCGCCCGGGCCCAGCTGACCATGGGGCCCCGGGAGGACAGATGGGTTTTGGGAGTGGGCCCATCACCTCTGGGGGTCCCGGAAGCAGCCGGATGAGACTCGCCTACCACACTAGCCACCATCTTCGCTGTCCGGACGCTGGGATACTACCTCACGACCAGATTAACAGAGCAAAACCAGTTCGAGCCCAGGTCGCACGGCCGCTTCCATTAAAATAGTGGAAACCGTAATGTCCTTTAATGCACTGCATTCCACGAAGAGCAGGAAAGTTTGGCGGGAGGGAGAGAAAAAGAGGAGAGAAATGACATACAGAACTCGCCAAGTAGTTGAGGTGTGGGAGGGAGGCGGGAGGTGGGGACATTGGTGATGGGAGATGGGTTTGGGTGGAGGGATGGGTGTTGGAACACTGTAGAACCAAAACTCTACATGAGCATCTTTCAATTGTATGTCTAAAATGGTGTAATAAAGTTTGGGGGGGGGAATAAATAAATAAATTAAAAAAAATATTCTATCATTATTGTGTTGTGGTCAATGTGTGTTGTAAGTCCCCTAGCAGCTGTTTTTTTAAAACAAATATTTGAAACCACCCTGTATGGTGCATAAATGTTGGGGAACTTCTGGGTTCTCCAGCAATATCAGGGAGCGATTTCCCCTCTACCTCAAAGGCCGGTGGCAGATGGATGAATTCACGAATCCAACAAAGTTCCTAAAAGCTTTGCTTAAACAAGTCTGGTAATGCAATTCAAGGTCAGGAGAATCCCAAACTTCCAATTTATAGCCGGACCCAGACCATGTACTCAGGTCAGGACCCTTAGCCAAGACGGATTCCAAACCCAGACCATGTGCTCAGGTTTGGGAACTGACCCAATGGAAGGCCTAGTTCAAAAGGCAAGTTTTTCTTTTTTCAAGGCAAGTTTTTTCTTCTTCTGGGCCCCCTGCCTGGCCCCAGAAGGACAGGTCACAGTAAGAACCAAAAACCCAGCACACAAATGCAAATCTCTAGGTAGCTCACCCAGCCCAGGCTTCACAAATACTAAGTTACCAGAGCTGAATTCCTACCGATCAAAGTCCCTTTACAATGCACTGTGGGGAGGGGGCAACATACCTGAGCTGCTCAGGATTTAATTTATGGAGAATAGCATAATATTTTATACCATGAATATTCTACAGCCAGATATGTATTTCTCCAAAATTCCACGAGGTCCTATTCTTTATTTCAGAGTAGTTCTGGGTGCTCTGACTTTAGAATTACTGAGAGTTATGCTGACTTGCCAGGAGGCAAACTTAACATTCCTCTTTCCTAGATCTTAGCAGAACTGTGTATTTAAAGGAGGATCCAAACACAGCTAGGGAATCCCTAGTAAAATTGTCCAGTCCCACGGGAGGATTCATGTGAGTTAAGAGAGGAAATACCTCAACTAACTAACATTTAATTCATGGTAAAACTATTCTACCATTCAAGGAGTTATTCCTATCCTGCCCCAATCTCCCATTGTGATTTGCAAAGAGTTTCAAGGGCAGAATGCAGCTGAATCTTAAGCAGATGCAGAGGCTCTGGGTTAGCTGAGGCCCAGGGCTCATTAGTGCATGTCCTCCAAGACATAAATATTAATAATTGTTAAATAGTGATATAGGATTGACCCTTTAATCAGTATCTGTGTCTGGCTCTATTACCTCCTTTATTGAATGCTTGTTTTTATCAGATGAAAACAGTGGCTCCTCCACAGTGACTCTGGCTTAGAACACATGTCTAGTCCTGGACTCTGACTTTATGTTCATCTTTTTTTTTTTTTTATATTTTTTTATTTTCTTTACTCTTTTAATTTCAGAACAATAGCCAAGACCTGGATACAACTCAACTTTATGTTCATCTTTATGTGGATTCTGCTTTTTTTCAATCTACCAAGTCATTCTTGTCATTTGACTGGTCAGTTCAGTCCAGTCTCATTGGTGGTTATTTTATATTTCTTCTATTTTTGTATTTGTTTCTATTTGTTTTTTATCCATTTTCAAGTGGATTGTCTATCCTGGTGATTCTGTCCATTTTTAATTTTTTCTTTTAAATGTTTCTACTCCAAATTTGAGTTATTTTGGGTATTGTATCATACTCCTATATCTGCTTTTTATGTGCTTGTATTGGCACATCATAGGTATAGAAGGTATACTAGTTGTATACCTTCTTCCCTTTATTTTTAAATCTTTGGGTGTAAACTAACTGCTGTTTTTATTTCTGTTACAATGTTACTATTTATTCCCTTGATAAGGTTTTGTGATATGTTATTTATTCTTTCCATGAAACAAATAGAACTTTTATTACTTCTTATAGAGCAGATTTGATGGTTGAAAACTCTACTAGCTGTTATTTGCCTGAGAAAGACTACTTGAATGATAGTTTTCCAAAGGGAATTCTTTCAGTTTTTTATTTTTTAGTGGTATGAATATGCCACTCCACTTTTTCTTCATGTGCAGGATTGTTGCTAAGTGGCCTGATAAAATACCTCTATATTTAATTTTTCCCTAGCAGTTCCTAATACTTTTTCTTTCCTTTTTCCCTCCTTCCAAGATCATTAATGTAGTCTATCATGCCTGTGCATATTCTTTCAGGCATTTACAGGTATTTCTACTTTATCATTGACTTTTTAAAAGAACAAATTGATATATTTTATTTTTCATTTAAAACTACAATGTGGTTTCATAAAATGCCACTTAAAATCATGTTTCAAACTCTTTGAGGCAGATTATCATTGACTTTTGATAACAATGGTATGTCTTTGTGCAAGTCATTTTTTGTTTGTTTGTTTGTTTGTTTGTTTTTGCTTTTTTGGGTCACACCCGGCAATGCTAAGGGGTTACTCCTGGCTCTGCACTCAGGAATTACTCCTGGTGGTGCTCGGGGACCATATGGGATGCCGGGGATTGAACCTGGGTCTGCCACGTGCAAAGCAAATGCCCTACCCGCTGGACTATCGCTCCGGCCCTGTGCAAGTCATTTTGGACTAAATTTTTGGGTGTTGTCTCAGAGCACTAAACTATGGTTGATTCTTTCCTTCTATGGTTAGTTGCTGGTTTTGGAAGTTCTCAGCTATTATTTCTTTTAAAATGTTCCCTCCTCTTTCTTCACCTTCTTTTACTACTATAACTATATTTAACTTCTATTGGAGATATTTCCCATAATTTTTTTAATTGAATCACTGTGAGATAGAGTTACAAAGTTGTTCATGATCAGGATTTGGTCATCTCATGCACCAACATCCATACCTTCACCAGCATACATTTCCCACCACCTGTGTCCACAGTGTCCCTCCCTGCTCCCTGCTCCCTCCCTGACCCTCAGCCTGCCTCTAAGGCAGGCACTTTCTTCTCTCTCTCTCTCTCTCTCTCTCTCTCTCTCTCTCTCTCCTTTATGCATTACAGCTTGCAATACAGAAACCAGGAGACCAGGCCATCCTGTTTGTTAATACAGACACTGGGAGGCCATCATGTTTGGCCCTTTATCCACCTTCAGCACGTAGCTCCCATCCAGAGCCATCAGTCTTCATTATTTATAAGCTGTGTTTTTTCTCTTCAGTTGAGTCACTAAAGCTAGTTGATTCTAGCTTTAGTTCTGACATTGTTTCTCTGTGAGATTGAGAAGACTTGTCATACTTTCCATGTTGGATTCAATTTTCTTCAATGTGCTCTTTATATCCAAGCTCTGTGGTTGGACTTCCCCACCGATATCTTCATTAACTTCTGCCACTTATAGTGTTTTTTGTAGCTCCTTTATCTTGCATTTACTACTTCTTTGTGTTTAGTTGAGGTTCTCTAAATTTATTAAGTTTTTCTAAGGTGTCTACATTCTTAGTTACATCTAATCTTGGAGTTTACTCTTTGAGGCTGGCTTTTTCTTTGAGGAATTCCATATTTTTCTTATGTGTGTGTGGTGGGGGCGGGGAACACATCTAGCAGACCCTTATCATTTCTGGTGATGCTTAGGGTATAGTATGTGGTACCAGATATTCAAATGGGGTAATCTATGCTGTGTTTCTTGGCCCCTCTAAACTCTCCTCTCTCTCTCTGTCTCTGTCTCTGTCTGTCTGTCTCTGTCTCTGTCTCTGTCTCTGTCTCTGTCTCTGTCTCTGTCTCTGTCTCTCTCTCTTTCTCTCTCTCCCTCTCCCAGCAGTGTTCAGGATTTACTCTGGTTTGCTCTGGGCTCTATGCTTAGGAATCACTCCTGTAGTGCAGGGGTCAGATCCGAGTCAGCCACATGAGAAGCACGTACCTGATTTGCTTCATGATCTCCCACACGTCTTGTTTTTAATGGTAGCCTGCAGGATTTTTTCTCCTTGTGTCTGGGTTAATGCCTTCTGCTCTCCTGAAGATGGCGCTGTGGCTCCAGTGTTGGAATTCTTTGTTCTTTTGGTAGTGTCAGGAGGGGTAAGGGAAAAGGTGAGGAGACTAAAACCTTCACGTGTGGCACGTGGAGAGGAGGTGGGGAGAAGCGCAGAGGATGGTCAAGGAAGGCTAAGCTGCCCCTAGGCCTCTTGACGAGCCTCTTACTGGCACCTGGTAGCCTCATGTCTCCACCTCTTGACTGGGACGGGATACTGCACTATTACCCCACGGAAAAGGGAAGAAACTTGTCAGCTGCAGCTAGTTCCTGCCAGTCCTAAAACAATCCTGTCCTTTGTCCTAAAGCTCAGATGGGCAGCTGCACAGTCTGTACCACTGACTGGGTCTTGGCCCTCCAGTGCTGGCTCAGGTCCGCCCATGATAATGACGACTATGCCATGTGTCCCAGGAGATCCTTTACTGGTGAATTCTGCACTTAGATTCTGTTACACAACATGATCCTGCACCTTCACACAGAAGGTGCAGTCTCTCCACACAAACCAGGCTGTGTGCAGGTGAGGCTCTTTTTCTGTGATATGGACTTGATTTCAGGATTTTTTTTTCAGGAAGCTTTGTTTGTCATTTCTTTGGATGTCCCCCAGAAATATTTCAAAGCCACCAAAGCCCTCTCTGTAAGGGTGCGTTCCTCCTTGGCACATGTTTGTTGGTTCCCCCCTCATAATTCTAAGCCAGTTACCTTTCCCACAAGTTAACTAAAAGGGGATTGTAAGTTTTCTGTAAATTCCATCAGGTCCAGGAATTTTTCTCTAATCTAATTTAAAATGACCTGCTAATCAAATCAGGAGTAAGAGTAAAGTAGAAAGTCAGGAAGTGGAAGAGAAAAGAGGTTTTAAGAATAAGAGGTGCCAACAGTATAGAGAGGGTCAAAGGGGCTTTAAAAATGCAAATTGACGTCACACAGCAAGCATTCATGAACTGGGACACAAGACACAGTCTCAGGGGAGGGGTGGAGGTGCAAACAGAAGGACCCAAGACAAAGGAAAACCAAGAGAGAATATTTTGTGGCCAGCTAGAAAAAATGAGTCATTCAGCATTTGCAAAAAGCACCTGGTAGCATTATAGGACTGGCTTAGGCCAGCCTGTGGGCAGACACAGCAAGTATCAGTCCACCAACAGGGTCTCTATTTCAGGTCAAAGTGCCTTGTTTTTTTTTTTTTTTTTTTTTTTTTGCTTTTCTGGGTCACACCTGGCAATGCTCAGGGGTTACTCCTGGCGTCGCTCAGGGGACCATATGGGATGCCGGGAATCTAATCCGCGTCAGCCACATGCAAGGCAAACCCCCTACCTGCTGTACTATCGCTCTGGCCCGACTTTCTGTGGCCATGATTTTCTCAGCCCTTTATTGTCAGTGGGAGAGGATGAGGGAGAAGAGTGTTTGGGCCACACTCATTGGTGCTCAGGCTTACTCCTGGCTCTGGGCTCAGCATCATTCTAGCAGGGCTGGGGGAACTCAATCTCTGTTTTTAAAATTTTTGTTTATTTATCTATTTATTTATAGTTTTTGGGTCACACCCGGAAATGCTCAGGGTTTACTCCTGAGTCTGCACTCAGGAATTACTCCTGGCGGGGCTTAGAGGACCATATGGGATGCTGGGGATCGAACCTGGGTTGGCTGCGTGCAAGGCAAATGCCCTCCCTGCTGGACTATGGCTCCGGTTCCTCAATCCCGTTTTAAATGTGAAACTCCCTTGAATTTAGTAAGTCAGTGAAACCTCCATCCTTTAGAGTGTAAATTAATCAATCAATATATTTAGAAATGCTGCAAGAGAGACATATAGATGCCCTTTACTGCCACTTCTGGTTTGATTGGCAGAGCATTGAACAGTTCTTTCATTTACACAAAAAGAAACAAAACCTCTATATAATATAGCAGAAGATCATGAGAATAAACTTTTTTGTTAGGGATGACAAAATCTTTTTATTTTTTAAGTTAATTTTTAATTTAGGCATAATATACAAAGTTGTTGATATAAGGTTTCAGATAGTCTGTGCTCCTTGAGACCTCATCCCTCCAATGATAACCCATCTACGCCCTTCCTCCCAACCTGCATACTTGGCAGATACATATTTTTATAGTTTAATGTATTTTAATGACAAACTTACAGGAACAGTCAGAGAACAGACAAAATGAACATGTACTTGTAGGTACGACAATTCAGAAACGTGTAGTGAGTGGACAGAATCTACTCTATGATAAAATGCTACAAACACAATTTAGTTGCAATGAGAAATTTACTTTTTATTTATTTATTTATTTATTTATTTATTTATTTATTTTTTATTTGCTCTTTTGGGTCACATCGGCAATGCTCAGGGGTTTCTCCTGGCTCTGCACTCAGGAATTACTCCTGGCAGCTCGGGAACCACATGGGATGTTGGGGATCGAACCTGGGCGGTATGGGCAGGCCGAGTGCAAGGCAACGCCCTACCTGCTGGACTCCAGCCCAGAAACTTACTTTTTAAGAAAAGATCCAAATACTGTCACTGTATAGAAAACTTTAATAGTGTTATTTATAATTGCTATAAGGTTGAAATGCTGAAACTTGTTCACTGAAACACTTTGACTTTAATTAATGTTTTATGTTCTCGCATTTATATTAAAAATTCATACATAATAGATTAAAGATCTCGATATCAGACCTGAATCCATAAAGTACGCCAAGGAAAATATAGGCAAAGCCCTCCCTCCATGACATTGAAGCTAAAGGCATCTTCAAAGATGAAACACCACTAACAAAACAATTGGAAGCAAATTTCATATGGGACTACATGAAAGTGAAAAGCTCCTGCACCTCAAATGGTAACCTTAGCCCACCGAGTGGGAAAGAATGTTCACCCAATACCCATCTGATAAGGGGTTAATATCCAGGATATATCAGGCACTGGTATAACTTTACAAGAAGAAAACAGCCAACCCCATCAAAAAATTCCTTGAGAGGCTGTCCAACCAGACTGTCAGAGGCCTGAGGCTGCGGTGCTGCTTGGGCCCTGCAGTACCCTAATGGGGCTAAGGACCTTCAGCGCCAACCTGGTGGTGCTCTGGGGCCTCCAGAGTTTTCTTAGTGATGCGCAGGGAATAATTTGGTGCCAAGAATTGAGCCAGGCTGGGTGCACAGTAGACATATATCCTGATTGCTGCTGGATCTCCAGGTCCTGGGTTCAATACTTTTACAATTCTGCTTTGCCTTTAGATTTGGTTTATTAGCTATACTTCTTTGTTTAATTGTCATTATTTACTGATGTTCTAGTTAGGTGGGCAATTCTAGATTTCCACTCCCCTTATTTTAGTTATATAGAGGTATATTTCCTAGTGCATCCAATAAGTCTGAGCATGTTTTCTGCCAGGTGGGGCCTTGTGTGCAGTGACTGCAGACAGCAAGCAACTTCCTCAGTAGTGGATGCAGCCTGTGGCTCGTATGGGCTATTCAAAGTGTTCTAAAGGACCTTGGAGACAGTCCTTTTCAGTGGACATTCCTATCTTCTCTTGTGCTGGCCCTACAACATGTGTAGGGGGTTGGGTGGGGGTGGGCAGGGCAGAGTGGCTTTGGAAAATTCCAGAGTTCGGTGGCCAAGGTTTGCGTTGGTCAAGTCATCATGTTCTTCTGCACCACATTACAAATAAGAAGCATGCTATTAAGACTCTGAGTTGGGTTCAAGTTCAAGTTCACTGACTGACAGAAGATCCACATATCCCTAATGTGGGTCTTTGCCAAGATTAATCATTTGAAGACAGTGGCTTACCCCAGATGGATGTGGGGTCAATATATCCTGGATCGTGGGGTCCTGGACAAATGACAGGCACTGAGCTCCTGAAAACCTTGAAGCTGCACCCCATTCATGCCCACCCCAGATTTCATCACCCCACCACAATAAATCTCATTTTTTTTTTTTTTTTTTGCTTTTTTGGGTCACACCTGGCAATGCTCAGGGGGTTACTCCTGGCTCTGCACTCAGGAATCACTCCTGGCGGTGCTCAGGGGACCATATGGGATGCCGGGGATCGAACCCGGGCCGGCACAGGCCGGCCGCAAGGCAAACCCCCTACCCGCTGGGCCATCGCTCCGCCCCCTAAATCTCATTTTTTAAATAGCCGCTTTTCCTGCCTCCACAAAGATGAATTTCCATTGTTTTCTGGCTTCAATGGTCTCTGTTGAAAAGTGAAGTTTAGTGACTTTTGTGTCTTATTCTATGTAAGTTGCCTTTATTCTGCTTGTATTAAAAATTCTTTTCTTTATGTGAGTTTTCAGCAGATAGACAATGATTGTTTCAGGTATGTTTTTCTTTGTATTGATCTTTCCTAATTTTCCCGAACTTCTTGAATATGTGTTTTTATGTTATATTAGAGTATATTTCTTCTCCTTTTTCATTAAAAATGGACTCCTTTTGGATTTTAAATATAGTATAGTATTTTAATTGTTCTATGGGGCTTGAATATTACCATTACTATAATCATCACCATCACTATCACTTCTATCATCTCCGTCACTTCCATCACCTCCTCTACTATGATTATCCCCATCACCATCACTATCAGCATCTATATTTTCTCCATTACTTCTTCCACTGCTAATTCCACGTCTGCTACCTTCATATCTACCTTTAACTCTGTCTTCAACACTACCTTCACTACTATCTTCATCACTAACTTAATACAATACTATTTAAGGACTTCACAGCTACTAATGCTTCCAATCATCACACCAGTTCTATAACACAATTACATTTATCCTAATTTTACAATACTCGAGGGTGATATCTGAACTAAAGAGTGGCAGCAAATAGCAGAAGTTATTCAGGAGCCCTCATTAAGTCTTGGTCTGTGACTACAAATGCTATGTCATTATTTAATCTATCATCTCTGTTGCTTAATTATATTTCCGGAAAACATACTTAATCAATTATTTATTCATCACTTAGCTGGGAAGGGATACAAAGATAGTCAACAGAGGCTGATGACCATCATTTGCCTTCCTTTCCCTGTCAACACAAGAAATGGAAGAATCAGCTATAAAAACTCTACCCTCCCCCTAAGAAAACAAGCTGGACCTTCCCACAGAGATCAGGATTGCCTGTGGATTCCAGAGTGCCTTTGGCTATGGGTTTCCCTGTTTCCCAGTCCTCATTCCTACTCTTTCTCAGAATTTTTTTCTGCTTGGGAAGATTTAGTGACAGATTAATGGGTTAATTTTGCATTGTGGCCCTAGGTGGGACTTTTGGCAGTGTTTCTTAACAACAGTCTCTTTCTTTGGGGCTACATTCTAAAGTTTTTTTTTAAACATTTTATTATACCACCGTGAGATATACAATTACGTTGTTCACGTTTGGAAGTTTCGGTCACACAGTGTTCCAGCACCCCGCCCTCCACCAGTGCCCATTTCCCACCACCCATGTCCCCAGTTCCCTCCCCCTCCCACGGCCTGCCTAAATGGCAGGTTCTTTATCTCCTCTCTCTCTCCCTCTCTCTTTCTCTTCCTTCTCCTACACATTGTGGGTTGCACTACATACAATTAGAAGCCATCATTTGCACTTTTTGGCCTGTATTTAATGCTCAGTTCTATATTGGTATCAGACCTTTTGACATTTATTCACACATGTTCCCTTCTCTATCTTACCTAACCTCTGACTCCCACACGCTTGTGGTAATTTCCACTTCTGGTAAGATCACCTGGTATATTTATGTCATGCAAATAAATGCAGTCATTCTATGTCTCTCTCTTTCCTTCTGACTAATTTCACTCAACATGATTCTTTCCATGTCCATCCATTTATAGGCAAATTTCATAACTTCATTTTTCCTGACAGCTGCAAAGTATTCCATTGTGTAGATGTACCACAGTTTCTTTATCCAGTCATCAGTTCTCGGGCATACTGGTTGTTTCCAGGTTCTGGCTATTGTGAATAGTGCTGCTATGAAAATAAAAGTGAAGATTGTGTTTCCGCTGTGTGTTTTTGGCTTCCCAGGGTATATTCTCAGGAGTGGTATGGCTGGGTCAAAAGGGAGCTCAATTTCTAGTCTTTGGAGGAATGTCCATATTGTTTTCCAAAAAGGTTGTACAAGTCGACATTCCCACCAACAATGTATGAGAGTCCCCTTTTCCCCGCATCCATGCCAGCACTTGTTGCTTTTGCCCTTTTGGATATGGGCCAGTCTCTGTGGTGTGAGGGTGATATCTCATGGCTGTTTTTTTTTTTTTTAACATTTTATTATACCACCGTGAGATATACAATTACAATGCTGTTCACGCTTGGGGGGTTTCGGTCACACAGTGTTCCAGCACCCGCCCTCCACCAGTGCCCCCAGCCACCACCCATGTCCCCAATTCCCTCCCCCTCCCACATCCTGCCTAAATGGCAGGTTCTTTATCTCCTCTCCTCTCCCTCTCTCTCTCTCCTCCTTCTCCCACACATTGTACACTTCTAAGTGCACTACGTACACTTAGACTCATGGCTGTTTTGATTTGCATCTCTCTGATGATTAGTGATGATGAGCATTTTTTCATATGCCTTTTGGCCATTCGAATTTCTTCCTTGTCAAAGTTTCTGTTCATCTCTTCTCCCCATTTTCTAATGGGGTTGGCTGTTTTTTTCTTATGTAGCTGTACCAGTGTCTGATATATCCTGGATATTAACCCCTTATCAGATGGGTCTTGGGTGAATATTCTTTCCCATTCTGTGGACTGTCTTTCTATCTCGATCACTGTTTCTTTCGAGGTGCAGAAGCTCTTCAGTTTCATGTAGTCCCATATGTTTATATTTTCTTCTAGTTGCTTTGTTAATGGTGTTTTACTTTTGAAGATGTCTTTAGCTTCAATGTCGTGGAGGGTTTTTCCTATATTTTCTTCAACGTACTTTATGGATTCAGGTCTGATATTGAGATCTTTAATCCATTTTGATCTGATTTTTGTGCAAGGTGTTAGACACAGGTCCAAATTCATTTTTTTACATGTAGCTGCCCAGTTTTCCCAATACCACTTGTTGAAAAGGCTTTCCTTACTCCAGTTTGGACTCTGCACCTTTGTCAAAGATTAACTGATCATGTCTTTGAGGGTCGGTGTCAGGATACTCAACTCTATTCCATAGGTCCACAGGTCTGTTTTTATCCCAGTACCACGCTCTTTTAATTACTGATGCTTTGTATTACAGTTTGAGGTTGGGAAAGGTGATGCCTCCCATCTTCTTCTTCCCAAGGATTGCTTTAGCTATCCGTGGGGTTTATTATTCCATAAGTTACATTCTAAAGTTTTAAAAAGAATAAATTTGTTGATATTTGACTTGCTAACATTCTTATAAACTAAGATTTCTTTTCTTTTTATTTTTTTCTTTTTGGGTCACACCCAGCAATTCTCAGGGGTTTCTCCTGGCTCTGCACTTAGGAATTACTCCTGGCGGTGCCTGGGGACCATATGGGATGCTGGGCATCGAACCCAGGCTGGCATGGGCCGGCCGCATGCAAGGCAAATGCCCTACTCTCTGGGCTATCGCTCCGGCCCAAAACTAAGATTTTTAAATTCTAGTTTCCCTCTGGAATAAATTTTGTATTTTGTTTTTAAATTGAGAATTAATGTATGACAAGGAATTATTTTTGTGCATACTTATTGTATTTGCAAGAGGTCCCTTGGGCCATAATGCTCTGGGTTCCTAGTTTTTTGGACTTTTATAGGGCCCTGATAGAATCTGTGCTCTCAACTGGATAATCCATTCTAAATCAGGTTTAGGGACAGTATCTAAAGGGACTTCAGGAACTCATTCAAGGGTTCAATAATTACTTCCTTTCCTCTTTTGAAGCATTAGGGTTTTTTTTTTTTTTTTTTTGGTTTTGGTCTCTGGGCCACATTGCAGGGTACAGGGTTGCTCCTGGTGATGCTTGACGTCTCATGAGGTGCTGGGGTAGAACTTGGGCCTCCTGCATCTGAGCATGTGCTCCAGCCATTTGACATATACCCCAGGCTCAAGTTAGTATTTTTTATAAGGTGTTGACTATGGATATCAGTTTATTCACTACCAAACAAACAAGGCAATAAAGACCCTAGATATCAGCCAGGCAACAGAGATCAGTAGAAGTGAGTAGTCCCAGGGTCATACTCAGTATAAGCAGGGCAAAGAAGCTCAATGCACAATTTTATATCCTTTTCCACTTTCATACAATTGCTGCGCTTTCCCCCCCATTCCCATGTTTACTTTCTCTTGTTTGGTTTCATGTTTGTGAGTGGTCCTACAAAAGTCATTTGGACAAGGTTAGAGGGTAATTGTAGAGGGTTAGTAGATGGAGGTTAATGTTGCACCTGCAAGAAAGTATTGCTGTTAGAAGACCAACTTCCACCAGCAAAAGGGTAGAAATGAGTGTCTTTCCAAAATGGAGAGGAGAAACGTAACAGCTTTGAGAAACCTACTGCTTTCCTCTCTACCCACCTGTCACCTAAGAAGTGACTGAGAAAATCTACTTGTAATTCCACTTTGTAATGGGGTTTCACTTGTCATACCAGGCATGAAAAAGATCCCTCCCCCATGATTTCTCAGTGATCCGGGGAACCCAGGCTGGAAGGAGGAATTGTTCTTTGCAAAAAGTCAGTCCTAAGCCTTACCCAGGTTTTTTGGGTTCAACTCCTTCCCTCAAAGGAAAGAAATTCAGGAGTAGACAGGATTGTTGCAGGGCAAGTTTATGGCTGGGGTTGGGGGCTGAGGATGTGGGTTGGGAGTGAGGATGTGATGGAGGCAAAGAGTAAGATATGTGCTCAGGAGAGAACATGGGCATCTCCAGAGTGGAAAACAGCAGGAATGTGTGGACCATTTCTCCAGAATGGGAAAATTCTCTCTAATGTATGAAAGTACACCTATCAAGACTAGATGCAGGCAAAACTCAAACAAACCAAACAGAAAACTTTCCTTTGCTTAATTAGTATAAGTAGAGTTTAACCAAACTCTGCCCTCAATTCTACCCCAAAGACTGCTTGTAGGTTAATTGTCCCATGGGTAAAATGGGTGAGCTTGGATTTGTTCATGGTCTTATGATACTCGCAGCATGGTCTTTGTTCTAATAGTGCTGCCTCTCCACCTGGAGTCTCTGTTTGAACCTGGTCCTGGAATTCTGCACTTCAATGTTTTGTTTTTGTTTTTGGCTCATTTGTCACAAAAGAAAAATCAAGCCCTTGGGCTGGTTTAGATTCCTGACAATGTTTTTTTTTCCCAACATACATTAGCAAAGTCTGATACTGAACTCTGTGGGTCTCTATAAGTGGCTTATGTAGGTGGAGAGGAGAGTGACTGCCTCTGCCACCTTGGGACCAGCTAGGACTGAAAAGTCTGTGATAAGCCCCTGTGTGGCGTGGACCAGAGACCCCCATGAGCCCCTTCAGGTAGTTGTTAAGCCATACCTTAAATCTGTTTAGTCTGCTTGGCACATGATCCACACCACCGATATCTCTTGGAGCACCAGACTCAGGTTGGAACAAGAAATTGCTCTTTGTAGGAAGAGAAAGTCAATCTGAAGCCTTACTCAGGCCTTCCAGGTTCTTTTCCTATCTCACAGAAAGGAATTTCAGGAGGAGATGAGAAGTGAAGTGAAAACAGATTTTATTTGGAGGCTTAGGAAGGGGAAGAAGGGAGAGAAGAGAGAGTAATGCACTCAAGAGAGAATGCTGGCTTCTCCAAAGACAAAGAGAGCCAAGTACACATCCCACAAGGGGAAATGCGGGTGGCACATGTACTTGGCACATAGACACAAGTAGAATATGGGCTCAGGCAACATGTGCGCTCACTTCCTTTTTCAAGTTGACTTTTATAGGATCTCTCCTAAGCTGCCTCATGTGGGGCTTCTACCTAAGACCTTGCTATGGTGGTTACCAAGTGGGAGAGAGTTGGGATTGTCTTCTTTGAAATTCCTTTATCTTGAACTTTGTTCCTGGATCTTCTCTTGGAGGGTGGGCCAGCCTTCCTTGGTCTTGAATAGCTCCAGGTCAAGGTTTTATCAGGTCTTATTTGCTGTAGCCACAAGGTGGTCCCTGACAGACTTAAGCCTCTGTGGTTTTACAGCTCTCCAAGAGATTGCTATAGGTAAGGGGCGGGGGAGAAGCCCTTCCCTAATCTACCTGCCGACCTCACTATCTCTTTGCATTCAGCAGAAGGGTTAGGGCAGATACTATGGACTGAATTCCCAATCTAACTCTGTCTAGGCTTCTTCTCTTCTTACTTATGATGCTGACCTGAGGATGGCCAACATGCCATCACATGGGGTCACATGGTGTCATCATTGCATTAAATGCCTCATACAAGGTGTTATGAGTTAAGAGTTAAGAGGCTCATATGAACAATGTTCCTGATGGCTCAGTGATTCCGTTGTATTGCTGCTGTGGATGTTTTTTTTTGTTTTCTCCAGAAGGCCAGCAATGAGTGCAGTAGCAAGGGATGGCCAAAGCAACAGAACTTTGAGGAACTTTGAGGACAGCTCTTTAAATAATCCTCTGACTGGTTGGAATTGATCAATTCTGAATTATCAAAAGTAGTAAGTTAATTGACAATTTACTGCTTTTGTGTTACATATGAGTTAGGTGTCAAAGTGTTGCAGGCAGGAAGATAGGGAATCCTTGGTAATTTGTCTTTTGAGGAAAAACCCAAAGGCATGGAGGCCTTTTACAAAAAGGCCCCTTCTCAGGAGTTGGAAATCCATTGAGATGAAGAATTCCAGGACAAAAGAAAGAGGAGAGATGGGTGGTTCCCTGGAAGGAGAGGTTCCAGCACAGAAACAAAGGCCAGGGGGAGAATATCAAACGGAGCCCTTCAACTGCCCCAAACTCCTACTTGGCAACCACCTCAGCAAGGGTCTGGGTAGGCGGTTGGTTTGTTGGTTTGGGAGAGGTGTATATAAAGCCTGAACAAAGGAAGGTACATACGCGCTGCCTCAGCCCCTGTGTTTCCTGAGCATGACACTGCATCTCCCCTCTTGAGATGCTACTTTCCTGCATTTCTGCTTTAATGCTGAGATGGATGCATATACCATGATTTATTTAACTGACCTCCTATTATTGAACTGACAGATTTTTCTATCAAAAATAACCCATGTTAAGACCCTTAGAGTTGAAATTTTGTGCACATGCACTAACATTTCCTTCAGATATTTTTAAAAGTTAAACAGTATAGAGGAGTTAAGACATTTATATTTTTATTTTATTGACATAGTTTTCGGTTTTTGACCAAAGCCAGAAGTGCTTGGGGGTATCATGTGGTGCCAGAGATGGACTCTGGGACTCCTGAATGCAAAGTCCTCGAGCCATTTCCCCCATCCTGAGTTAAAATATCCCATATATATATATATATATATATATATATATATATATATATATATATATATATATCCCAACCTGTATATATATATACGTATATATACATACATACATATACATATACACATATATATACATACATACATATACATACATATATGTACATATATATATATATTATATATATATATACGGAGCCCTTCAACTGCCCCAAACTCCTACTTGGAAACCACCTCAGCAAGGGACTGGGTAGGTGGTTGGTTTGGGAGAGGTGTATATAAGCCTGAACAAAGAAAGGTACATATATATACATGATATATATATATGTATGATATGTATATATATGTATGTATATATGATATATAAATATATATCATATATCACTCTGCAGTACTCAATCTATGACCTCCCCCAACACCACGGGAAGCTCAGGGGTTTCTGGGAATGAGAGGACGATGTGGCACTTTGGGAGCAAGAGGAGGCCCCAAGCAGGCCTCCTGCACACAAAGCATGTGCTTAGCCTCTTTGGCAATTTCTCCCACCCACATTTTAGATAATTTTTATATGTTTATTAGTCCTCTTTTGAACTGTTTCCTTCTTTGAATCTTAATGTTGGTGTCCCTGGGTTGTTATAGACCCTTGGGAAGGAAGTGAAGTGAATGGTCTAGGTTTTATTACCCTTTGAAATGTAAACATGTTGCTCTGGGCGGATCCACCTGCCAGGATTCTCAGGGCAATCAATTAAGTCTGTCTAACTTCCAGTCTTTCTCACAGACCCATCCTTTGACCTGGGCCTCCCAGATATGCCCTATCACCAATATATTTGTGTACCTTCCTGTCCCCATTCAACAGGGACCCAGAATAGCAAGGAACTTTCTGATGTTGAATTTTGAACTCTAAAGTAAAGGGATCAGATAATAAAGGAAACAACAGGAAATCACAGAAGACTTTAAACTCTAGAAGAGAAACATAACTTAGTGTTCACAGACATCTATATTACTTTGTTTGGGGCTGTGATAAATGCTGCCTGTCAGGCCTTGGCTGTTCTGTAGACATATATCTATTTTCTCTTGGATTTGAGGAGTAAAACTGTTGGGCCAGAGATTAGGTATCTGTTTAGCTTTAGTAGCTAATCTTATAAAGGTTTTTATGGGGTGGAGTGATAGGAGGGAAGTTGGTCACACCTAACTATTTAACTACCTAACTACTTCAGTAGTTAACTACTTCAGTTAGTGGTTTTGTTGCATATGAACATTCCCATTGCTTTTTGGAATCAACATTTTGTACTTTTAGTCCTCTAATCTTAGTCATAGACATAGGTTTTAGTATCTCAAATTTATTTTTGTAAACCAATTTATTTTAATAAACTAATGACCCATATACTTTTTAAAATTTTTTTCCAGTTTCAAAAATAAAATATTTTTGGGTGAGTGTTTGGGGTGTGCTCAGAGACAATTACTGTTTTTTTTTTGTTTGTTTGTTTTGAGGTTGCTCTAAAATGATCTGGAGACCATGGGTCATGCAATGCCAGTGGCCAACTTGGCTGGGTTCATTCTCTGGCATCTCATATGACCTCACAGCCTGCTAGGAGTAAGCCCTGAGCATGGCTGGATATGGCCCCAAAACAAACAAATTAAAAAAAAAAAAAAAAAAGAAAGAAGGAAAGAAAGAAGGAAAGAAGGAAGGAAGGAAGGAAGGAAGGAAGGAAAGAAAGAAGGAAAGAAGGAAGGAAGAAAGAAAGAAAGAAAAGAAAGAAAGAAAGAAAGAAAGAAAGAAAGAAAGAAAGAGAGAAAGAAATAGGTTGTTTAAATATTCCACATCAAAGGTAGGAAATGACAGCCTTTTGCTTTTAAATAGGCTCTATTTCTCAGAGCAGATTTTATCCTATCTAACATTCCCATAGCAGAACTATGAGGTCCTATTATCCCATGTTATGCCAGCTTTTTGGTATTGCCAGTTTTGGATTTGAGCAGTCCGACAACCTTGTAATAACAGCTTATTGATTTCTTTTGGTTTTCCTCCTGGGATGTTTGATAGGGAGCATGGCAAATTTGATCCAAAGAAGCAGGACCCGAATATGTATTGTCGACAAAAATCCCACTTTTAAGGTATGTAGATGTTAAAAGCAGAAGAATGGGAAAAGATGCATCATGCTAGCACTAACTGATACAGAACATAATTGAGGGGCCAGAGCGATAGCCCAGCGCGTAGGGCATTTGCCTTGGACGCGGTCGGCCCATGCTGGCCCAGGTTCGATCCCTGGCATCCCATATGGTCCTCCGAGCACCGCCAGGAGTAATTCCTGAGTGCAGAGCCAGGAGAAACCCCTGAGCATTGCCGGTGTGACCCAAAAAAAAAAAAGAACATAATCGATATATTAATATCAGACAAAGCAGGTTTCAGAACTAGGCCCAGGGACAAAAGATTATTTATAAGACATAAGAGTCTATTCCATCTTACTGTATTGCCAAGAACCAATTATGAACACCTTTGTAATTGTATCTCTCATGGTGGTATAATAAAACATTTAAAAAAAGAGTCTATTCCATCAATAAAACAGTAATTTTAGATAAAAAGAAAGAAAGAAAGAAAGAAAGAAGGAAGGAAGGAAGGAAGGAAGGAGGGAGAGGAAGGAAGGAAGGAAGGAAGGAAGGAAGGAAGGAAGGAAGGAAGGAAAGAAAAAAAATCTGAGTGATCTACACACAGAAAATATGCTGGACCTGTCTCCAGCCCAAGACAAATCTTTTGTCTGAAATGTACCTGACAAAGATGCTCTGCTTTCAAGATCTTAGAATCAGGGATGTGGCTAGAGTCTACATGTGGTGAAGTGCTTGCCTCATGTGCAAGAACCAGGATTCAATTCCCCATTTCCAAAAGAAGAAAAAATCATACAACGCTTTCTAATAAACTACTCTTGGATATATTTAGTATATATCCGCAATGTACACATACATGAGATAAGGAATGGGCATTTAGAAGATTTTAATTCATTAAGAATTCATCATTGGTCAAGGTTCAAATATAGATTCAATAGGAAACAGGGGACCCTTTACCCCCTTACAAAATTAAGCATGATTCAAAACAAGGAATACAAATGAAAAGTAGGATTTTGATAGTTTCTTTTGAAGATAATTTAGGTATATGTCCCTAGCACAAGGATTTAAGTTCAAAAAATTCCAGATAAAACATTTTCTCTCATTTTTGTGGGAGGACTTTGCCAGTGCCATCATGATATATTCTGGGGTTCTTCCTGAGCTAAGTGCCGGCTCTCTAAGTGGTTCCACGCTAACATTGCCAGTATCTGCCATCTAGGCTGTATTCTCGATTTCCTCCCACCCTTTCCCCCGAGCTAAGTGCTGGGTATATAAGTGGTTCCACGCTAATACCCCTTGGGAGACTCATGAAATAATTTCAGAATGAATAAATCATCTCTTTAAGTTCCTGGCTTCCCTCCTCATTTCTCTAGTTTCTGCTAACAGTATTGTATTTTTCTTGGATTATTCTTTTGATATACTCAAAACTATTTGATTTATGTACAGTACTTCAGACATAGTAGCTGCAGGAAATCTTTCTTTTATAGTAACACATTTTCTTCTGGGCTGCTCAGGATCAGGACTTAGTTTCTTGGATTTTTCTTATTCTGAGGTATTACAAGTTTTGACTTTGACCACTGCGTGAAATGGTCAGGTCAGCCCCGGGAGGGAACAGGTCTGATCAGCTTCCATCCCTTCACCTGCTGCCTAGACTGTATCAGGATGGCAGAACAATGTTCTTAGACACCTGAGGCCATTAACAAGCCTGGACCCTCACAGTCCTGGATTATCACAGGGGAGAGAGAAAATATATATTTTGTTTAAGTCCAATTATTTGGGACTCTATTAGAAACATGGGCATTTATCCTCATTAACACATGCACTGGAAAACATTCCAAGTATCCCACAAAGCCTAGTCCATTTGTGGTATCAGATGCTGATTAGAATGCTAAGTTTGGGGGTGACGGTGGCATCTGTGTCAGTGTGGGTGGAAGTCTTAGCTTGTCAGTGTAAACTGACTTAGGTCCTTGCTATTTTCAGCTCTCTACTGCACTCCTTCCTTCCTTCCTTCCTTCCTTCCTTCCTTCCTTCCTTCCTTCCTTCCTTCCTTCCTTCCTTCCTTCCTTCCTTCCTTCCTTCCTTCCTTCCTTCCTTCCTTCCTTCCTTCCTTCCTTCTCCTTCCTTCCTTCCTTCCTTCCTTCCTTCCTTCCTTCCTTCCTTCTTTTCCTTCCTTCCTTCTTTCCTTCCTTCCTTCCTTCCCTTCCTTCTTTTTTATTGAATCATTGTGAGATATACAATTACAAAACTGTTCATGATTGGGTTCCAGTCATACAGTGTTCCAGTACCCATCCCTCCACAAGCGCACATTTTCCAGCACCACCAGTGTCTACATTCCCCCACCGCACTGCCTCTATGACAGACACTTCTCTTCTCTCTCTCTCTCTCTCTCTCTCTCTCTCTCTCGTTTTGTGCATTGTGGTTTGCAATATCAACATGTATATCCATTTACCTACTTTCAATACCCCCTTGACCCCAACTCATCCTTTCTGAGTGTGAGTGTCTTTCACATCTTTCTTGGGTCCAGTTCCTCGATGGAGTTTTTAGGAGTGAAGTTTCTAGAAGTTTTCTCTGCCATCTGCCACTATTCTTTCTTTGTTTCTTTCCTTGCTATATTTTAACATTAGATTAATATTTATATTGTTTTGATACCTTGATTTCCCTCTTCTGATCTTCAGTGACCCCTAGAAGGCTAATGACTTCATCTGACTTCATCTTCCTTTACTCTACCTAGTAATCTTTTCTATCAGACTATCTTCAGAAACTTAACTGGTTTCATTTTCACTTTGTCTTTGCTCACACCACCACCTGACAGGGATATCTGCCTTTTCCTGCCTTTTCCTGTTCAGAGGTGACTCAGTCCTGTTCTCTCTGACTTCTGAACTCCCACATTGCCTGCAGGGATGACTCAGTCCTGTTCTCTCTGACCTTTGAATTCCCACATTGCCTACAGCTGTTCATTTTATGACCTTATTTGACATGTCTCTAATTCTGAGAGATGATAGAATCATTAGGATTTTGGAGTTTTCCCTGATTCAGATGCATTTTTTTCACTGCTAGTTTATAAATTCTAGCAGTCCAAATTACTTGCCCTTATTTTGCAGTGTGTTCTCCTTCAGGTCCATTAGAACAAACTCAGGATCAGATTACAGAGGGCATTGATGGCCACAGTCCCCAGAATCTTCTTTCTGTTGGGGGCAGGTGAGCGACACTTTCTGCTCTTTGAAGGAAACTACATCTTTCCTTCCAGAAGTTTTGGAGAAAACAGTGATGTGACTGACAGTCTATTGCACCAAAATAGGAGGTCGACTCCCTCCATCCACACTACAGTCTCGCCTGAGTTCTTTCCTTGAGTTGATCAGTGGATTTTGGCCCATCTCTGACCTCCATGCTAGTAGAATCCCTTCTGCAGTAAGGAGCAGGGCAGAAAAATGTCACTTAGGCAATAGTAGCATTTCCATATGAAGCTTTTTTTTTTTTTTTTTGGGCAGAAAAGTGGAGATAAACTCAGAGACACCCTTGAACTCTAACAATGCCACGTATCTAGTGGAGCATAATAAATGCTTGCTAACTGATAAATTGCACAAACCCCAGGATTTTGGCCTGATCTCAGAGATGAAATAATCCACAGGTTTTCCTTTTCATGCATAGGTGCTTCTTTTAGACTTTTTTCCAATTTCTAGTTAACCTGGTTTAATTTCCTGCCTTTTTTTCTGCTCCTACCGGCTTTATACTTTGTGTCTATATGGAGTGAAGCCACAGTGGTGCCCCTTAGAAATCATGAGACTTTTAAGTGCACCAGTATTTTCCTTTTTATGCAAGAATCAGGAGACTTCCAAGGCTTGGTCTAGTGTTTAAAGAAATAAAGGGCACCTAGGTGACCCGGGCAACAAGAAAATTGCTGTAGTCCAGTAAGATAGCAATGATGTGGTAGTATTAATTTCAAGTTTCAGTTTTCACAAAGGAACTTAAGTATCTGGGTGTTTTAGCACTTTTTATGTTGACAGTGGCAGGTGTTTACTTTGGAGCTTAGCAATAATACAAGGTAGGGTGAGTCATAATGCCAATTATTTTCTCTAACCTTCTGTGATTTCTTTCCTTTTTTTTTCCCACTTAAGGGAGTTCCTAAGTAAGTGAAGAGAAAGTCTTTGCTCTGCTCATTAGCTGACTAAGCAAAGGGCTTGGGAGCAGCTGGATCTAGGAAAGAGGTGTGGAGTCAGCAGACCTTGGGCACAGAGTTGGTCTCTGTCAGAGGAGGAGAGCTGTCCCTCCTGGTCAGGAGTGCCTGCAGGGCTGTCACGGTGATTTAAAGCTCTGGGAATATAAATTAGCAGGAGGTAGGTTGTGGGTGGGTGGTGTCATTCTGGCCCTGAAAAGCCTCCATAAATCAGTGACAGCAGAGCCTCAGCCAAGTCCCATCCAGCTGGTTTCTGGAGGCCCTTCCAGTTCTGCTCAGACAAGTAGAAAAAAAAGTGACTCCTGGAGTTGGTGGGATGTTGCTAAGTGATTTCGTTCCTCAACTCCTGGATCACAGCCTTGGGTTTGAGGCTTAGGTTTTCCTTGTAGTTGTGGGCTTCACTGGGGCAACAGAGCCCAAGGTCCTTGCTCCAGAGGTAGGACTCAGGTTTCAGTCTGTGGAGGGACTTGACTTTGACAGTGGAGGGAAGGAGTGTTTAAGGAAACTAATTCTGTTGCACTGAATAAGCACAATGGGTCTCTCTGAACAAGAATGGGTTGTTCCTTCCTTCTCCCCTTTGTGTTTTGTTAACAGAATGTCCCTGGCACATCAGTGCTCCAGCTTGCTGCCAAAAAATCAAGTTCTGTCCTTGCATAATGCTGGGAGACACTCTCCCGGAGGTTGACAGCAAGTCCCTCATCTGAAGGCAGACAGGGGCTTAAGTGTACAGGATCCCCAAGATATTTTTCAGTTATTGCCTATAGCCACCCTTCTACTTTAACCCACATTTGTCAATATGTCCCAGACAGGGTTAAAGTCTGGGGTTCAGTGTGTTTCCATGCCCCCTTTCATAAAGCAAAAATACCCACCACTATGCTAGGAGTCATGTTGTTATCTCTGTTCTCTTCTCAGTTTCAAACGGAAGGGTCAAGCATAATCAGCCGTTCAAGAGCAGTAAACACATTCATCTCCTTCTCCTGTTTGGCAAACAGGCACAGCGTGTCTCTCCTGGGAAAGAGAGGGGGATTCTGACCTCGGACTGACCCTTCAGGTCCAAGGAAAACACTCCAGAAGTCTTTGCAAGCTAGTCCATTTGCATTCTTATCTTGCCCGGAATGCAGACCTACTCTTTTTTATAAACCCAAGGAGAAGAGTAACTTATTACCCCCAGGTCCTCAAGTTGGAGCTGCCTCTTCTTTGTCTCTGGACTGCTCAGCTCAGAGGCTCTGCACCAAGGCTGCAGATCTCCTTACAGGAGGGGAGAGGCTCGGGATTTCCTATTTTTACTGTGCTCAGACACAAACCAGCTTAACCCCTGGGCTTAGAAATGGTTTGTTATTTTGCTGATTTGGTTTCTGTTACCAGGTGAATAAAATACAAGGAAGGAACAGTGCTCTTAAAATACTTGCTCTCCCTGAGGAGAGCAGGATTTTTGTTGTTGTTGTTTTTGGGTCACACCTGGCAATGCTCAGGGGTTACTCCTGGCTCTACACTGAGGATTTACTCCTGGAGGTGCTGGGGGGACCATATGGGATGCTGGGGATCGAACCCGGGTTGGCCACGTGCAAGGCAGACAGCCTACCTGCTGTTCTATCTCTCCAGCCCCCAAGGAGAGCAGGATTTGGTGTCAAGCATTTATTGGCCTCTTTCATTTATTGTCTTGGCCCTGCTACTTTCTGGCTAGGTGACCTTATAAAAGTTATTGTATTATCTCTGTGCCCTATTTCCCATAAATTAACACAATTTATCTGACATAGTTATATACTGTGGAATTGAAATGAAATGATAAAGACAAACCCTGACACCCCTGATTGGCACATAACAAGTGCTCAAATAATGTTCATGCATTTCTGTATATCTGTCTTAGATTTTCATTATTGTGCTCATTTTCAGTCAAGGAATATTCTCGTTTCTTTATTTCCTCGCATTTGGAATTCACGCTGTGTGAGTTCAATCTACCTGCATTTTCAATAGGCCATTTTGAAACGAGTCTCAGCATTCCTTTCTGAAAATGGCTGTAATCACTGTGCCCACCCCAGCTTCCGTCCCTCCCGGCCTCTTTACTCTCCTGTCTGCGAATGATGTATTCTGAGCAGGCTGGCCTCCAGCATAGCTTCTTTGTGAAGCATCAAGAGGAATGATGCTTCCTACTGCCCTTCCCCGCCTGAGCGTGCACGCAGAGGGCCAGCAGAGGGCGTAAGCGGCTGCTCCTATTTTTCAGGCCATTGCTTGTGACAGCATCTTCCCTTTAGGAGGAGCCTGAGCAGCGAGTTTCAGTGTTCTTAGGCGCAGAAATTTTGGAGACAAAGTAGGTAATCTTTGGGCATTGTGTGAAAATAAACATTTTGTGTGTGTGTGTGGGGGGCGGGCAGTGCTGGCCTCCCCCGCTGTTGTCAAAGTCACAGTGGAAGGCAGTGATGTAGCCAGGCAGGGCATTTCCCTACAGCAGATGGGGCTGCGCATCGAGGCACCCAGCAGGCCACACTGAGCTTTCTCCTTCCTTACACATCGCCACCCCTTCTTCCTTTCCCTGCCTATTTCTTTCTTTAAATTTTTATTATACCACCGTGAGACATACAATTACATAGGTGTTCACAATTGGTTCTTGGTAATACAGTATTCCAGCACCCCTCCCTCCACCAGTGCCCCATTTCCACCACCAATGTACCCCACCCCCTCCCACCCACCCCAGGCTGCCTCAACAGCAGGTAGCCCTGTTTCCTCTCTTTCTCTCTCTGTCTCTCTCTCTGTCTCTGCATCTCTCTCCCTCTTGTTCTACAATTGTGGCTAGCCCTGCAGATATTTAGAGTTTATCACTTAAGTCTCTTTGTGTATATTCAATGGTGAGTTTTAATCTGCCATTACCATTTCACACATTTAGTAAAACACTGGTATCTATTTATATCCTATTAATGAATGCAGTCATTCTATGTCTGTCCTTTTCCTTCTGACTAATTTCACTCAGCATGATAGTCTCCATGTCCATCCATTTGCAGGTAAATTTCATAATTTCATCTTTTCTGACAGCTGCATAGTATTCCATAGTGTAGATGAGCCACAGTTTCTTTAGCCAGTCCTCTGTTCTCGGGCATTTAGGTTGTTTCCAGATTCTAGCTATAGTGAATAGCGCAGAGATGAATAAAGAAGTACAGATAGTGTTTCAGCTATGTGTTTTTCGGTCTCTAGGGTATATTCCCAGGAGTGCTATTGCTGGATCAAATGGTAGCTCAATTTCTAGTTTTCGGAGGAATGCCCATATTGTTTTCCAAAAGGGCTGGACCAGTCAGCACTCCCACCAACAGTGGATGAGAGTCCCTTTTTTCCCCACATCCACGCCAGCACTGGTTGTTCTTGCTGATTTGGATGTGTGCCAGTCTCTGTGCTGTGAGATGGTACCTCATTGTTGTTTTGATTTGCATCTCCCTGATGATTAAAGATGAAGAGCACTTTTTCACATGCCTTTTGGCCATTCGAATTTCTTCTTTTTGGAAGCTTCTGTTCATTTCTTCTCCCCATTTTTTGATGGGGTTGTCCCTGCCTATTTCTGTGGGCAGAAATGGGCAGGACTAAGCTGCTGCCACAGGACTAGGCTGGTAAAGGAGAGACTGAGTGACCAGGAGGGCTAAGCACAGAACATGATCCTTTCCTTTTCTCTTTTGACTTTTACTTTATGTTGTTCCATTCTTTAGTCATAGCTGGAGGTGCTCAGGGGAGTATGCGGTGCTGGGGACTGAAGCTGGGCCTCCCACATGCAAAGCATCAAAGCATGCCTCCAGCCTTTTCAGCTAACCCCTCACTCCCTTCACTTGCAGAAGCGTTCTATGCCCCTCATGTGGGATTATCAGAGCTTGGTAGCAAAATCAGTCCTAAGCCTCTCATCATACCCACCCCACCCACCAGAGAGTTGAGATGGTAGGGATATGGGCAAAGGCCCAGAAGCACAACCTGAGAGCTGGTGTGCAGGAATGGCAATACCTGTGGGCACCAGAAGCCAGGGTACTTGGACATTGGACACTTGGACACTTGGGCACTGAGTATCTGCTACCAGGGCAGACGTAGGCAGGATGGCACTCGGGGACTGGGGTTCTGGGCAATGGTGGTGACCGGCAGCGGGGTGAGGAATCATGAGGTCAGAAGAGTTCAGTTTAACATACAGCTCAGTGGGCTGGGTCTCTGACCAGGTCAGGGCGGACCCTGGAGGTTGGGTTCCAGATACTTTGGGAAGTGTCTGTCTTTCAACAGAATTTGCTCTGCTGTCCACTGATGTCTGCTCAGAACTTGCTGTTAGATTTTCCCCCTGGGGAGTAGGTGGAGTTTGTTTCTATTTGAAACACTGGATCTGGCAGATAAGGGCTCAATGGATAAAGTAACTGAGTTGTCCTGGTTTCAGCCCTGAATATCCTGACTGGCTGCCCCATGGGAGGTGGCACTTAAGGCACTAATCTAGGTGATGTTGCAGCAGTAGAACACTAAGGCTCTGGGCATAAGGAGAACCTGGGGACATTCTGTCTCTCTCTGAGTCTTTCTTCTGGTCACTGGGGCTGTCACCAGCCTCATGAAAAGGCCCATGAAAGGGCCAACAAGGCCCCACTGCTGTCTTCTGGAGTTCAGCAGTAGAAGGGGTCAGAGGTAATGCACTCCCAAAGAGGACATTTTGGCAAAGCTTTACCTCTGTCAGAACCCTCTTCCCCTCCACCTGCCTCAGGAGTGGGCACCCAGCTGGGCTGAGCAAGGGGCAGGCTACAGCAAGCCCGCCTGGACTGGGAGCTGCTTGTGGCCTTCCTCTAGTTGGCTTCTTTCTCTGCACACAGTCACTTCCTCTGCCTGCAGCAGAACTCATAAAAAGCCAGGCTGCTTTTCAACCTTTGGGAAGTGCAACACAACTCCTATCACGAGGAGATCTGGCAGTGAAGACACTTGGGTCTGATGCTCTGAAGGACCTGGTGCTCTTGCCCTCTGCTGCTTCTCAGTGCCCAGAACCATGCAGGTGGGAGGCGAGTCCGACCAAGACCTGCTCAGTCTTGTGTTTTAGGATCAGTCTGTGACCTTTAACCCTGAACCATCATGGTTACAAAAAAAGACCAAGCAGTAATCAGGCCATTTTTTGGGGAGAAAGTGACACTCAGTCATGGTTCGTTTGCTTTCCTGCTCTGTGCTCCTGCTCTGCTCTGGGGATCTGGACTCTGTGTTTGATTGGGAGGCAGAGTGCAGGGGGTCCCTGCCTGAGCCCACAGTGTGCTCAGGTTGGGAGCACGGTTTGCCAGTGTTCAGGCAAGGCCCTGTCTGAACTTGGTTCTTCAGCGCTTGAGCCAATAATGTGTGTGTGGAAGTATCTTAGACACTCTCTTAGACCTCAGACCAATAGAGACTTTTTCAGGAAACATGAAACAGTTCTTTCCCAGTGAGTGGCACTCAGAAGGTGTTCAAGAAGTATTTGTAGAATGGATAAATACCACTTACTGGACAGGAAATTAAGATCTCCAAGGGGAGCTTGGCTTAGTGACTTAAAGACTTCTAGAAACAAAGTAAGGCTAGATTGGAAGGGGAAATTCCTTTTAAATACACATTATTCCTTCCAGTTATCTTCACTCTTCTTTTATTACCCAGAAGAGCAAGTGGTAGGTGAATAAGACCTGCTCTTAAATTGCACCCGATATGTATGGGGAAGGCCAGTAGGCACCTCTCTATCCTGTGTGAATGTCTGTCTGCACTTAATCCCAATATGTTGTACAACTCTCGCACTGGAGGGGTTTCCACTGAATATCTGCTTGAAATTGTTCTACATTTCATTGCTCGCAGTAGCTTGATAGATACTACAAGAGTTGCTATACTCTATAATTCACAGCCTCTGAAACATGGTCATCAGCTTCAGGTTCGCACATATGAAAGGACAGTTTCCCTGAGGTCCCTAACGATCTTAACTAATAACTACATTGTTAGTTAACTTCTCGGGCTCATCTTCATTCTGTTTTGTATGATAAAGGTCACCCAGCTCCTGCCCATACTATGAATGCTGTTACTGAGTTGGAATTCAGGTTATCTGATTGTGGTCTGTTTTAAATTGAATTAAATTAATTTTGGTTTTGGGGCCATACTCAAATGTGCTCAGGGCTTGCTCCTATCTTTGGGCGCTGGGATCATTCCTAGTGGGGTTCAGGGAACCATATGGGTGCTGGCATTGAATCAAGGCTGGCCTCATGCAAGGCAAACATCCGTGATATAGCACGGATCACATCGTGCTATATCTTCAGCCCCTGTGCTCCGTTTGTAAAGTGCAATGAATTGTAGATATGACTATGCTGCGTGTTGGGTGGTCTGTTTGGCCAACTTGTCACCTGTACCTTCACCCTGCAGGAGGCAGATACAGCTCTGACTGAGGGAAGCCTGCCTGAATGACTGTGTACCAGGAGGATGGAGTTTCTGAGATGTCCTGCACCTCAGTCTCCTGTGACCTGGGCATTGTGCAGAGCCCTCACCATTCAAGGCTCTATCGGGTACAAAGGAGCTCTAGAGAGAAATTCTGATGCTGGTTTTCCTTTTTGGGTCACACCCTGCAATGCTCAGGGGTTTCTCCTGGCTCTGCACTCAGGAATTACTCCTGGCGGTGCTCAGGGGACCATATGGGATGCCGGGATCGAACCCAGGCAGGCGCAGGCCGGCTGTGTGCAAGGCAAACGCCCTACCCGCTGGGCTATCGCTCCGGCCCCGATGCTGGTTTTATAGCCTGCAGTTGTGACTAACTATTGAATGAGATTTTGTTGGATATGGTCAGCATAAAAAAATAGAATATGGACTAGATATTGGATATGAGGTTTTTAAAATTTGAGTTGATGAAAATTATATAATTAAAAAGTTCCAGAATTAGATTATGGATATGAGCATACAACTCTGGAGCTATACTAACAATTATTGATCTATATACTTTATGTGTATGATTTCTTTTGGTGTGCTCAGGGCTCACTCTTGACTCTGAGGTCAGTGATTACTCCTTGTGTAACTTGGTAAGGGTGATGGGGGCATATGAGGGGCTGAGGCGTGAACCTGGGATGGTGGTACTTAAGGCAAGACCTGAGTGTATTATCTTGTCAGCTCCACGTGTAGATGAATTTCATGGTATGTAAGTCCTATCTTAATAGAGCAAAGTAAAAAAAAGTTTAGGGGGCTGAGAGATTGCTCAAGGAGACTCTGTTCATGCTCTGCATGCAGGAATCCCAGGTTTAATCCCCAGCACTGTTTAATCTTTCTTGTACTACCATAACCTCCATGTACCTCCATAATCCTTGAGGAAAGTCATGAGTAACTTTTTATAACTGCCAGGGGTGGCCTGAAAAGAAAAAAAAGCAATCAAAAGACTGTTTAATAAAAATGCATCAAGACTTGTGTTTTTATATTATAATATTAAATAAATAGAAAATATTAATGTTTATTAAAATATTAAACACAAAATAGAATATCAGTTCTTCAAAAAGTGTGAGTGTTGGGGAGCCGCTGGGGTCCCCAACAACACCAGGAAGCTAGTTCCCTTCTACCTTCAAACTGGGGAGGAATGGATGAAAACTCAGGAATCCGGCGCAGTTTTAAAAAGGGCTTTACTATCACAGGTTCTGATATACAATCCAAGAGCAGGGAAAACTCCAAACTCTGGTTCCCAGCTAGGCCCCAGCCACGTGTAGGCCAAGATGGCTGCCATCACGTGTTGAAGCCCAACAGAGAACAGAGAGGAGGGAAGGTAGGGAAGCTGAAATGGCAAAAGAGGGCTTCTCTCTTCTTACAGCTTATTTTATAGATAGAAACGGAGAACTTCCCCAGCCCGGCCCATTGTGGGCTGGGCTATCTAGAAATGAAAACAGGTAAATAGCTCTATTGAAATGCAGCACTTCAGGTGGCCTTCTGGCTTTTACTAGCACCCAGAGCTGATTCAAAGCCTCCCTAGCAGAGCTGGGAGGGGCTGCAAGCTAAATGTAGCTGGAAGCTAAGTAGGGCATTACCCAACATATGAGGGGAAGCATTAATAACAATAATAATGTTATGGAACATATGTGACATTGTATTGTGTTGTAATAAAAATTTGTATTTACTATGTATATATTGTTGTTTAGTTTTTAAAGCTATGGCGTATACAGACTAGAACTCAGCATTGAATATACACAAAGAGACTTACATGATAAACCCTAAATGTCTGTAGACTAGCCACAATATGTAAGAAAGAGAGAGAGAGACAGAGAGACAGAGAGAGAGACAGAGACAGAGACAGAGACAGAGACAGAGACAGACAGAGAGACCAAGAAAGAGAGAAAGAAAGGAAAATAAAAAGTGTTTGCTATAGAGGCAGGCTGGGGGTTGGTGGGAGGGAATGTGGGGACACTGATTGTGGGAATGGGGCACTGGTGGAGGGATGGGTGCTGGAACACTGTATGACTGAGACCCAATTATGAACATCTTTGTAATTGTATATCTCACGGTGGTATAATCACAAAAAAAGAATTAAATGAAATACTTTATGTAGAAAAACCCTTTTGCAAGAAGTATTGAAAGAGTTTAATTAAAGGACAAGACAAATTTTACAAACACTCACAACTGCTAGAAAACAGTGGCAATAAATTTATTCATCTCATGGAAAGAAAAGGCTATGGTGTATAGTCAGAGCAGACTTTTTAACTATATCTGTGTTTCCTTTTCAGAAATACAGATCTCATCCTTGGAGTGCTGACTTGTTTCTGAACCCAGACACTCTCTGGAGTCACTCCCAGGTTCACAACCTCCCTACTTCCACATGCATATGCACATGTGCTCACACATACACAATTAAGTCAGCCGTTCTATTCTAGTAAAGTAAATATTGCACTCTCCAAAGGAAGAACAAATAGCTGGCTGAGTCCCAAAGAAAACATGCCTGTGGGCTTCTGGTTGTGGGGGTTTTGCAATGTTTACTTTTCACTGTTCTCTACTTGACTCTTTCCCTCTTTAATTTGCTTTTAAATGCCACAGCTTAAATGCGCTTCCTGTGAGCTGTGACCCTGGGTGGCAGATTGTCTCCACAGACCTGTGGCTCCAGAACCCTTCTTTCTTCAGAACCCTTCTTTCTGTTGAAAGGGTGAGGCCACACCCCGCAGTGCTCAGGGACCGCAACTGGCTCCTTGCTCAGAACAGGTGACACTTTCGTCTAGGACTGGGACTAAGAAGCTTGGCTGGTGGGGGACGGAGGGGTGAATGGGACTGGGTTCTTCACACAGCCGTTGCTGAGACATGTGCTGTCACTCAGCCCAGGTAAGGAGACATACACAGTGTCCCAAATCCTTCTAAACAGTGAGATGCAAATGATCTCCAAATGACTCTGATTCACCCAGGAAGGATCATGGTTTGCTGCCTTTTGAGGTTATTTCCCTTTGACTGTTGACCCATTGACATCAGAGCAGGCTGGGTGGGAAGTGTTGGATAGAAAAGACCAAGGGGAAAATGATAGGAATGGGAGCTGTCACTGAAGTCTGGAAACTCAGGGAAATGACTGAACAATTAATACTATTCACCGTGATTTTTTAGTTTCTGGGTTTAATTTTTTATTTCATTATGTAATTTGTGGCCACATTATGACTAAGAGTCAGGGCTTGTCTCTGATTGCAGGTAGCTGCCTTGAGAATGCCATGTTAAGTCTTCCAGACTTCCTGGGACCTCTGAGTGTTCAGAGCAGGAATGGATTTTTAATTTATATTTATTATTCCATTAATAATCATGTTTACTTGTTATTTCCTGAATTTTGTTTTTGATTTTGGGCCACACCTGGTGCTGCTCAGGGTTTACTCTGGTGGGTTTAGGGGTTTATATGCAATCCGCAAGATCCAACCCAGGGTTAGCTGCACGCAAGGCAAACACCCTACTTTCTATACTATCTAGCTGATTCTACTTCCTGTTTTTATTCTGAATTTTAAAATTGTTATTAGACCAAGAAGATGATAAATAAAGGCCATCTCCTTCCAGGGCCAGAGTGACAGTACAGTAGGGAGGACATTTGCTTTGCATGCTGTCAACCCGGTTCGGTTCCTGTCATCCCATATGGTCCCCCAAGCACTGCCCAGAGTAATTCCTGAGTGTAGAGCATAGCCTAGTGACACCAAAAAAGAAAGAAAACAGACAAATAAAAAAAAATGACCATCTCCTTCCACAGGGAGTTAGCACAGAGCAGATGATGGTAGTTAGGTACAAGCCCTTGATGAGATAGATTAAGGATTGGACTTGGCTCCTCACCCAAATCCAGAAGCCCAGCCTGTAATTCCTCAGAACCATTTCAACAGCTTTCCTCAAGGCCAAACACTGTCCAACCGCAGGGTGAGCTGTTACAGCACACACAGCCGAGGACCAAACACTGCTAACCTCAGGGTGAGCTGTTATAGCACGTGTAGCTGGGTTGGGGCCTTATGGGGAATGTGCAAAATTAGCATACTGGACACCAGATGTCTTCAGGGTTACAGCTCTTTCATTTAATAGCTCTTTATTTCCCAATTCAATTAGGAATTTCTCTGTGGGCTATAGTAGCTCCCAAAGCAGGAATCTGCATCTGGGATACCAAAC
The DNA here is from genome assembly GCA_021461705.1 of Cryptotis parvus. NCBI lineage: Eukaryota > Metazoa > Chordata > Mammalia > Eulipotyphla > Soricidae > Cryptotis > Cryptotis parvus. The sequence continues at coordinate 14,991 of JAJIBD010008433.1, read as the reverse complement.
CTGCACGTTTCTCCCTGCTTGATGTGACTGCTTGCTGCTTTTTGCTGGTCTGGGTCTGCCTGTTCTTTTCTTTGCCATCTGCATCTGTTTTTGATCCTAGTCCTTTCCAGTGGTCTTTGTTGTTTTTTTCCCCCATTGTCCCTTTTGTCTGTCAATTTGTGACATCCATCCTCTGTCTTCCAGTTGGAATGTTTGCCTACTATCCTTTGTTTATACAAATTACCTATCCTTATTCTTAGTTATTTCTGCCATTTGATTGGCTGCATACCATGAAAGTGAACTTTAAAATGACCAATAGGATCATCTTGATTATTTTTAACCCCTCATCCCTATCTCCAATCTCTAATGTGCCCCTTAATAAAGCTATTCAGGCAATAGGCTTCTTGGTGACTGTACGGTGTTGCAGTACACTGCTGCCCAGAGCCTCTGCATCTGGCCTGGAGTTGCCTCCTGCAGGTCACTTTGTAGCTAGGAGGAGGACATTTTGAATGTGGCAGCTCATCTGACCATGTATTCTATGCTGGCTGGTATAAATATTCACTCATGCTACCACAATCATTGTGGGACTAGTTAGATATTACTGGTCTATTTGCCTGGCCATGTTGGATCTCTTAAGCAATTAGACCAGAGAAAAATGCGGTTTGCCTCCAAGCAAGCAAGCATGACTCTCTGATAACTCAAAGGCAGATAAAATACAGATCAACCATGAAGTAAAGATGAGACTTTTGTGACGGCTTGGAGAAATATTTAACTGGCTATAGAATATTCTTTGGTACAGATGCATGCCTTTGTATTCTGAGATACAGCTCATCTCAGATGCCCTACACTCTACCTGCTCTACATTGCTCCTCCACTCTACCCCTGCTCCTCCACTCTACCCTGCAGGGGCACTTCCAAGGCAGATCTTGGCTTGGCAACATTAACACCTCAAAAGGCCTAGGTGAGGTCCTGGGAGAAATTACCTGAGGGAATTTGACCCTGATGGCTTTCCATTGAAGTGGGAGGTCTGGGTTGCAGGGATATAAAACTAGCCTGCTTCCCTTTCTCTTGGGTTTTCTCCCTTTTCTACTGGTGCTCCCCCTTCGCTGTCTTCCTCTCTGCTGGGCCTTAACACGTGATGGCAGCCATTTTGGCCTACACATGGCTGTGGCCCAGCTGGAAACCCTAAGTTTGGGGTTTTTCCTATTGCTGATTTGTATGCCAGAACCCGTGTTAAGTAAAGCATTTTGAAACTTAGTGGGATTCTTGTATCTTTCTCCGTCCACCGGCCTCTGATCCCCTGGAACAAACGGGGATCCCTGACCCTGCTCCGGGATTTTGTGCAGGGCAAACCAGCACTTCCCTGCATTACGGTACTAAGCAACTAGTCACCCTTCTGGGGTGACATTAAAAATCAACTCAACCATCTTAATTCCTGAAGTCAATGCAAGAATTAAGTGCAACATTTTCTGACAACAAAGGGGAAGTGATTAATGGACATTGGCTTTCAAATTTCCTGTGTGAGGGCTTAAAGCCTGTGAACTCATCCTTTCTGAGAGCCAGCCGTGGCACTGTCCTGTGCTGCCTCTCCTGAGCTTGACATAACCCTCTTTCCTGTCTTTCCAAGACCCCGATAAACTTTGGAAAAGAATGTGCTAGCCTCATCGAAGGTTCTGTTTCGCCAGATCCCAAGAGCCTGAGTTTCTTTAATATAAGCACCTGCTGCCTGCTGAGGATTCTGGCTCTACCTCCTATTTGTAATACAGATTTTGTGCTTCCAGTACTACATCAGTCATGTCACTTACGAGATTTTGTTTTCATTGTGGAAAAATATGTGTAATATGAGATTTGGCATCTTAACCATTTTTAAGTATTTAATAACGTTCATTAACATCTTAAATATTCATAATGCTAGGTTTCCATCACCACATGGCATGGATCTCCAGAACTCTATAATTGGTAAAATGGAGATGCTGTACCTGTTAAATACAGCTTCCCAAATTCCCTTCACGGAAATATATATATATATGTAAAATATATATATATATATATATATATATATATATATATATATATATATATATATATATATATATATTGCTTTTTTGGGTCACACCTGGCAATGCTCAGGGGTTTCTTCTGGCTCTGCACTCAGGAATTACTCCTGGCGGTGGCGGTGCTCGGGGACCATATGGGATGCCGGGAATCGAACCCAGGCTGGCACAGGCCGGCTGCATGCAAGGCAAATGCCCTACCTGCTGGGCTATTGCTCAGCCCCATATATTATATATTTTTATCAAGTCATTTATCGGGTGGACCATATATCATGCTGGGAATTTGAACTGGGTCAACCACATGAAAGACAAGGGCCTTAACACCTGTATTATCTCCGTGGGCCCACAATTTCAGTTCTTTGGATTTCAAAATTTCAGTTCTCAGAAGTGGAATTCTTCAGTCATATAGTAATTATACTTCTATTTCTTAAAGAAACTATTATACTATTTCCATAGTGACCATTCTACACTTCTACCAGCAATGAATAAGAGATCCAGCTTCTTTACATCAGTACAGCACTTATTTTCTGCTTTTTAATATCCTTCTGGAATTTTATCTTTGAGGATTAGATGAAGGAATACACTAAAGCCTTTAGCATAGTGTTTGGTTTAGTAAGAGACAGCTGGTTTTGCTCCTCTTATTGAAATAAATTAAGTGACAAATTTTCAAACGCTTTTTTGTTGCCTCATAGATGGTAGAGATAACTTTACTTTGGAAACATTGTTTAGCTTAGTGTCATATCAAACTTTAGTGTCATAGCAAACTTGAGATTTCTGGGGCAAGTAGCATAACTTTTAGGGGTAAATTTAGAAAGGGACACCTTTCTAAATAATCTCTTAGAATCTTTTTCTAGCTCATGTACCCACTATATTATTAATTTTTTGGTGGCTTCTAAGTAATACTTAGGAGGACTTGGACCCCACTGGTTATATTCCACTAACCCAGGCTGGTGGTACAGGGCATGAAACTGATGATCTGATGTTGTTTCAGGTCCCACAGTCTTGGGAATACTTGGAGCCACCTTAGTAATTGGAGTTACCAGAGCTGCAAGTGATGATGCAGCCAGGTATCAAATTCAGGTTGGCTGCATGTTAGGCATAAACCTTAATTGCTATATTATTTCCCATCCCCTACCTTTCTATTATCCCACATTTTTATTAGCTAGACCAGTAAGCATAATCATTCCAAATAAAGAGAGCCAATAGGAATATGTTTTATAAATAAATGAATAGATTTCATGGTGCTAGGATGGAGCTCAAGGTTTCACACATCAGTGCACCGTGTACTCTACCTCAGCCCCAGTGCTAGGATGGAGCTCATCGTCTCACACATGCAGTGCACTGTGTACTCTACCTCAGCCCCATTGAGGGAGTCTTGCATGTACTGCATAAACACTTTGAATAAAAGAGACAGTGATTAAACACGTGGCGAGTCTTTGAATTATTATGGAAATATTGGGAAACAGCTGTATTTGATACTTGATGAACTTTTCAAGTAAAAAGTGCTTTAAATAGAATACTTAGATGAAACCTGAGCTATGCAGGAGGCAGAGAGCAGCATGGAACGCCTTCAAGAGCATCTAAGAAATAGCTAAAAGGACAAAGAACCTCTGGCTCCGGGCACATCTCTTTGCCTCCACTGTTCTCCCTGCATTAACATATGCCTCAGAGACCTGGGCCCTCACGAAAGCATGATGAGAACACTCTTCGGGTCTCTCAAAGAGGAATCGAAAGAGCTTTGCTTGGAATATCATGCCTCACTCAAGGGAGAGAAGGAATCTAGAGTTCCGACCTCTGTTGAAGATCAAGAGTCAGGAACAGTGCCTCGTTTGCCAGGGTGTCGAAAATCAGATGGGCTGGACATGCAATGCGATTTGGAGATGACTAGAGCCGTTACCGACTGGATCAAACAGGATGTCAAAGATCACGTGGCCGCCCACCTACAAGATGGCCAGACTTCTTCGTGAAAGCCCTGAACAAAGGGTTTGAGGGTCTTCGTATTCCTGGAGCAAGTAGATGCCATTGGTCTACACTGGCACGTGATAGGGTCAAATGGAAATGTTGCTGGCACCCGCTTGAGCAAATCGATGAATAATGGGATGTCAAGTGATCAAGTGACTTAAATGAAAAAACGGGCTTCATTTTATTTAATGCAGCTGTATATAGGAGAAAAGAACAGTAAAAACATGAACACAGGTGTGAAACTCTCTTCAGTAGTGTCTATTCTATGCTTAGAACATTCCAGAAGATGCTCTGAGAAGTCGCAGCAACATGCTTCTCAGCCAGACTTGGGTTATCTCTGCTCTGTCTTTTTGGCTTCTTCTGTCCCAAGCTGTGCATTTCAGATGCAGAGTCTGCTCCACGAAGACCCACACTTGCACTGTGGCAGAAAGCAAGCCAGGGAAATGACTTTTGCTTTACAGAAAAATAAGAATCAGATGATGTTAGAAAAGAAAAGAGAAAAAGGTAAACATTTTGTAGACTGGAATTTTGCTTAGAAGATTCAGGACAAGTTTTTTTTTTTTTTTTTTTTTTTGCTTTTTTGGGTCACACCCGGCAATGCTCAGGGGTTTCTCCTGGCTCTGCACTCAGGAATAACTCCTGGCGGTGCTCGGGAACCATATGGGATGCCGGGATCGAACCCAGGCCGGCATGGGCCGGCTGCGTGCAAGGCAAACGCCCTACCCGCTGGGCTATCTCTCCGGCCCCAGGACAAGTTTTTAATAGGCACGTTTCCATTGACTTGATTGTCACTGACCTTTATGTTTGAAAGTCAACAGAAATATTAAAATAATTAAAGTGTAGATTCAATTTTGATTCTTCTTAAAATAATTCATAAGAGGTTATATGTTATATGTCATATTAATGTATCTTTTTACATCTATTTATAATATGTAGATACATAATAAATAATTATACATAAATTATAATATAACACACATAGCTTTCATATAATATTACACATACAATTATATATAGAATATCACATATACTAGCTTTATAATATGATAACTTATAAAATTTTGGTGCTATTTTTAAAAAAAAATTGTAAAAGAATTTTATTTTGCAAATTTCTTTTTATAAATGTGGCTGTGTTAACACATAGCTCAAGCTCCTCTTAAATTCTGCCCAGAAGTCTGACTTTTGTTGGCTTCCCAGAAATATACCTCAGGTAGGTGTAATGTCCCCAATGTCAAGGTCCCTTTGGAGGTGTGTTTGCTTGAACACCGTGAGTTTGAAAGGCTTGAATCATTGGCAAAGCCAGCAGGTGGTGCTTGCTCTGAGTTTGCTATAGCTTCTTCATCCTTTCTGGCCTACTCAAAGGCCAAGAAAAGCATTTTCAGGAGTGCATTCAAACGCTTTGCTCCTGACGTACAATGATGATAACAGAGCATTAGGGTGGTGAATGGTGGGGAATGGACAAGGCAGACGGAGGGGGTTTGCAGGCTGGAATGTGGGTGCCAAAGGATTTTGCCGGCAGAATATTATCCTTGTAGGTATGGGAGGAAATGAAGATGTCAAATGATTTAGGCTTCTCCTGAGCAGGTTGGGGAACTGAATTATGCATGAGGAGGAAATTGGTCGGCTTACTTCTGGGAGTTCCACTGAAAGAAAAGTGCACAGTTTAAAGTGAGCAGAGCTAATAATCGATACAATTAGTGCTGGCTAGGAGAGCAGGCATGGGGGTGGGAGGAGGGTAGGAAAGGAAGGTCTTCGGTGGTGGTGGGGGCACACTGGTGATGAGATTGGTGTTGAATACTTGTAACAATTGCACTGTGAAAAACTACTTTGTAAATCATGGTGTTCAAATAAAGGGGAAAAACTAAAGAAATATTTAGTTTAAGTATTTTAAACTAAAATATTTAAATAGATTAATAAAGTGAGCCGAGCTGCTTGGTTGCACTGACTCTGGAGCACAATCTGTGGGGTCTTTCCCGGAGCTCCGAAACCAGCCTGACCCTGGGCAATGTGCATACACTGCACCTTCAGCTAAAAGCTGCCCGGCTGACCTGCACAAGAGGTCAGGAACAGACCTACCAGGGCAGGTCTGTCCTACTCCTGTTCTCTCTCTTATGTGTTTCTTTCTTCAGTTTCCTAAGGCCAGAGAGCTTCTAGGGTGGTGGGACATGAGGTTGCAATCTGTGGAAGGCGAGAGAAGCAGCAATCTGGGCCAAGCCATGGTGGGGGACACTGAGAGTGGGGAGGAACTATTTCCAGCCAGAGGGATGCACTAAGGCAATGCAAAGAGTGTATTGGATCCTAAATCAGAAAAATGGCTCAAAGGGATGTTATTTCTGAGATGAGATGAGATCTCATTGTTATTGGGGGAAAAGGGATTGATGTCTCTGCAGCTTATTTGCAAGAAGTTCAGACATAATAATCAGATCTCTATCCATCAGCTATTCACCCACCTTCTATTGCAAAGTTCTGAAAACTTATTTGGCCTATTTTCCCAATTTTAGAAAAAAAATCACTCAAATCACCCTCAAAATCTATGGTTTTTAAGTGAATGAAACGTGCCTCCCAGCTGCAATGGAGCCACTACCCTACCCCTGGTTTGTTCCATCTTCCCCCAGGGGCAGTATTGCCCACTTTGGGAAATACTGTAGTAAAATCAAATGTAATAAAATGCGGAAAGTTGCTAAATAAGGTGAAATAGTATTATTTATAAATTACTTTTCTAAAGTTACTTGATTATTTGTTTTTATTTTTACCTACTATGGCTTTTGCTATGAACATGCTAACAATTTTGTATGTTGTTGAATATATCAACCTTTGGAAAAATGGTTTCTACTGTTTTTCATAGGCATATATTCTTTGTGTAATGATTATTTAAAAACCCATATTATGGATTTTCTAACACAGGGAAAGAAGATTCAATTTCTATATTAACATTTTAAGTCCATACTTCATTTATCCTGATATAAAATGTGAAGTGTGACTTCAACTTCATTTTCACAGATGGCTATCCAATTCTTTCAACACCCTATTTTCTGCATCGATTTGAAGTGCAGTTCTTTTCATAAACAAATTTTTAGTTATGCTTGGATCTATTTATGGACTTTTTATTATGCCTCATTTATCAGCCTTTCTCATTTCAGTACTCCACCATTCCAATTATTAATTATATCTTGGTACTTGCTTGGCTGATCCTTTATAATTCTTTTTATTTATAAATGTCTTTGCTATTTTGCTTCATTATTTCTAAATATGATCTTTAAGATCAGCTAAATAAGTTTGTGATTAAATATAATTGGGCTGTTTAATTTTGACCTTTTAATTTTTGTAGTAAACTAGGGTAAAATGCCATCTAGGCACTTCTCAGTTCAAAAGTATGGGACATCAGGGACTGTAGAAATAGGATAGCAGGTAAGGCACTTGCCTTGCCTGTGGTTGACTAGGTGAGATCCCAGCACCACATAGGGTCTCCTGAATCTTATCAGGAGTAATCTCTGAGCCCAGAGTCAGTGGCGAGCCCTAATCACAGTCAGGTGTGACCAGAAAGCCAAACCAAACAAACAGATGATTCAGTTTTTAAGGGGCTGGCTAGGATGCTTGTCTTGTACGTGATCAACCTGGGTTTCTTTCTTGGCATCCTGTATGGTCCTCAGCTTCTCCAGGCGAAAGCCCTGATTCAGAGAGTAGCCAGAATATGTGTGTGTGTCACAGAGATTTACATGATAATCCCTAAATGTCTGTAGGGCAAGCCACAATGTATGTGTAAGAGAAGGGAGGAAGAGAGAGAGAGAGAGAGAGAGAGAGAGAGAGAGAGAGAGAGAGAGAGAGAGAGAGCGCAGAGCATGAGCGAGCGTGCAAGAGAGAGAGAGAAGAAAGGAAAAGTGCCTGCTATAGAGGCAGGCTGGGGGATGGGGGGGGAATTTGGGGAATTTTGGAATAGGGCACTGGTGGAGGGAAGGGTGCTGAAACAATGTACAACTGATATCCAATCATGAACATATTCATTCATTCGTTCATTCGTTCATTTGTTCATTCGTTCATTTATTCATCTATTTATTCATTAATTCATTTATTTATTTTATTATTTAAAAATATATTTTATTATACCACCATAAGACGTTCAATTACAAAGATGTTCATGCTTGGGTTTCGGTCATACAGTGTTTCAGGACCCATCCTTCCACCAGTACCCATTTCCCACCACCAATGTCCCCGATTCCCCCCCCCCCCCCTAGCCTGCCTCTATGGCAGGTTCTTGATCTTGTTTCTCTCTTTCTCTTTCTCTTTCTCTCTCTCTCTCTTCCTTCTCTTACACATTGTGGATTGTAATATATACATTTAGAGATTATCATGTATATCTTTTTGCCTGTACTTAATGCTCAGTTCTAGGTTGGTATTAGCCCGTCTCGACAATTATTAGCACACTGTTCCCTTCTCTGTCTTACCTAACCTCTGACTCTCACATGTTTGTGGTAGATTCCACCTTTGACAAGACCTCCTGATCCATGTTTTGCCTGACCTTGGATATTGAAATCATTATATGTATATGTGTATATTTATATCATGTAGATAATTGCAGTCATTCTATATCTGTCTTTTAACTTCTGGCTAATTTCACTCAATATGATCCTCTCCATGTCCATCCATTTATAGGCAAATTTCATAACTTCATTTTTCCTAAGAGCTACATAGTATTCCATTATGTAGATGTACCAAAGTTTCTTTCTCCAGTCATCAGTTCTCGGGCATACTGGTTGTTTCCAGATTCTGGCTATTGTAAATAGTGCTGCTATGAACATAGAAGTGTAAATTGTGTTTCCGCTGTGTGTTTTTGGCTTCCCAGGGTATATTCCCAGGAGTGGTATGACTGGGTCAAATGGGAGCTCAATTTCTAGTCTTTGGAGGAATGTCCATATTGTTTTCCAAAAAGGCAGTACCAGTTGACATTCCCACCAACAATGGATGAGAGACCTCTTTGCCCAACATCCACGCCAGCACTTGTTGTAATCATGAACATCTTTGTAATTGTATATCTCATGTAGGATAACAAAATAAAAAGAATATTTGTGTGTTTGTGTGTTTACAGGACATTTAAATATTTTATTTAATATTAAATATTAATATTTGCATTTATATTTAATATTTTATACAAATTTTTCTTATTTACTGTTGTGTTTAATACTAGGTTTCTTTTTTCTATTAAAAATTACTCATTTGTTCTTATTTTATACCAGAGATTAATTTATAATAGTTCTTCAAGCTGATTGAGGATATTTAATTTACTCAAATTATTTAATTATTTCTGTGTTAAATTTCAGTTTTGCTGTTTATGAAAAACAAATACCAAATGTGAAATTTTGTTCAAAATTATTTTGACGAGTAGGGGATATGATTGAATGGAACATATATTCAACACATGCCTTGCATATGGAGGCCTTGGGTTCTATCTCTGGCACCAAAAATGAAATAAAAAATAGCAACAACTAACTCCTGGGGCTGGGAATGTGACTCAACAGTAGAGAACTTACTTTGATGTCCTGGGTTGATTCCTGGCACTACAAACAAAAACTACACTAACTCATCCGTCTCCTTTTTCTGTTCCTGACAATTTCTCCCCTAAACTTGTTCCCCCATACTTATTCTATAAATAAACTATTTTTCTTCTACTGATAAACTTTTCTTATATAAGTGATTAATGTTGAAAATTTTACTTTGGTAGAACGCATTAATTTGTCATGACTCTCCCTCTAGGTATAGTGGTAAATTAGACATTTAAAAAAAAATTATGCTGGTGCTATTATTTTTTTGTTAAATCATAAAAATTAAAAATGTTTATTTCCCCCCAATAAATTTTGATTCCCTTCTCATCATCAGTTGTATTATTAAACAACACAAAAAGTTCATCATAATCCATTACTTTTAGTAGAAATAAGTTACAATTGCTTTATAATATTAGAATTGAAAGAGAGCAGCTACCTGCTCCCCAACCAGGGCAGGCCTACTCATGGAAAGTTACCAATTTAGGGCTTAAGATACTTTTTCATCCTGAAGTAACCTTTTCATCCTGCTATCTACAAAAGGCCCAAAACAAATTCCTGTTAGAGGTTAGGAGACCCCCCCCCGCCCAGAACCTGCTATCTGGCCTGAATTGCCTGAATTGCGTTCCTGCATTTATGCATAGCCGTTGCTGACCTAGTGTGACCCGATTGGTAAGTGATGGTAACTTGTTACAAAGTGATTGGCTGCCAGCCGCAGACCTTGATATAATATTTTAAATCTATTGGATGGTTATGCACGGGCTTTTCTGTAGTGGTGGAATTATCTCTTAAGATCCTCCCTGGAAGGGCTCGGGGCTCTTAGCCACTGACTGCTTGTGGTCATGCTATGGGCCGGTATACTCAAATAAAACCCTTGCTCTTGCATAGGAACCGGTCTCTCAGAGTTTTCCTTGATAGGTGCGGCATTCCAAGGCTCCCAGTCAGTCACCCCATAGGGTGGCCAAACCCTTTCAGAATAATGTCTTATAATTTTTTGTTCCTGTTATTTCATATTCTATAAATTTGTTTATGAATTGTCTCTCAGTAAATTTCATATGTAAATTTAAAGATAAGAAAATGTTTATGAGGCTGAAGCGATAGCACAGCGGGTAGTGTGTATGCCTTGCATGAGGCCGACCCGAGTTCGAATCCCTGGCATCCCATATGGGTCCCTGAGCACCGCCAGGAGTAAATCCTAATGCAGACTCAGGAGTAACTCCTAAGCATTGCGGGTGTGACCAAAAAGCAGAAAAATAAAAAAGAAAATGTTTTGTATAGTTCAAATCAGAAATCTGCAATTAAAAATTAAAATATAAAATAAAATAAATACAATAAAAGTTTAAAATATAAATAAAAATCTTTTTGGTTAATTTTTCCCCATGGGGTCGAATCCACAACTTAACCTCACATATACAAAGGAAGTAATTGCTTTATTATCCAGCTTTATATTCCAAAATTGTTTTAGCTGAAGTTACAGTGGCACATTTAAGCTTTAATGTTCTTTTAATAAATATTTTACATTTTGCTGATGTTCCAGTTTTTTTCCTGACATTTGAAATTTTATTTTTGAGTCCTTAAAATGTCTATTAAAATTCTAAGATGTGAATACGGCATCTTTGGGACTTTGATAAGACCTGGGGACACGTTCAGTTTGGATTTAATGTTGTTGATACTTTGTTTCATCAGTTACTGCTACTGTCTTAGTGTGGGGAGGTTCCAGTCAAAGTCATTGCCATCCCCAAGGCTGATCACTTAGGAGCTAATTCTGCAGAGTGAAAAGATATGGCAGCTCAATTAATCATAGTTAAGATGTCCTTGTAAATATTTAATAACCTCCACTCGTACAATGGCTGGAGCCCTTCCCAGCCCTCTAAGGGACAGCTGGATCAGAAAACCACTGAGGTCTGACTTCATCAGTATCATGAGTCTTCTTCTGACTCTACACTTTCTCAGGCCTAATGATGTCACTCATTTCTTTTAAACATTCAAAGGCCTTTTAAGGTCCACTCCTGCAACCCAACCAAGAACATATCTGGCAGTGCTCAGGGCTCTCAATCTAGCTTTGCCTTCTGCATGAAAAAAATTACCCATCTTTTTGGACTGTCTCTTGTACTACAACCCCATGAAAAATGTGATCCATCTCTTTGGGCCATCTTTTGCACTCCAACCCTTTAAAATTTTTTTTCATTTTATTTTATCAGCAAATTGCATTATTTCATCTTTTATTATAGCTGCCTAGTATTTCATGTTCATGTATGTTCATGTACTATAATTTCTTTATCTAGTTCTTAGATACTGGGATCATTTCCAGATTTTACTATTGTGAACAGTACTACTATAAACACAGGAGCATAAATATCTTTTTCTGAATAGAGTGTTTGGGCTCTTGGGGTAGGTGCCCAGAAGTGGAATTACTGGTTCATATGGGAGCTTAATCTCAGTTTTTTGAGAAGTATCTGTTGTCTTTCAAAAGTTTGACCTGACAACATTCCAATCAGCAGTTAATAAATGTCCCTTTTCCCCATGTCTACAACTATGTGTGTGTGTGTGTGTGTGTGTGTATGTGTTTGTGTATGTGTGTGTATGATATGCGTGCTAGTCCCGCTGGTAGGAGGTATCTCATTGTTGTTTAGACTTGCATTTCCCTGATGATAAATGATCACGAGCATTATTCACGAACCTTTTGAAAATTTCATCTTTTCTTTTTTGGATTTTGGGTTCTACTTGATTGTGTTCAGGATTATGTTTCTTGACTCTGGGGGCATATGTAGTATCTGGATTTGAAATCAGGTTGGCCATGTACATGGCAAGTTCCCTAACCAGTGGAACTTCACCCCTCCCTCTACCCTTTTGTGATTTTTGGTCATAGAACTCTATCTCAACTAGACAATTAGAATGTCTAACCCACATACTTGATGAGTGCTTTTACTTGATTAAAAGATACACCAACTCTTGCTTCCCCACTGAAACTTTTTGCAGGTTGGATTGTGAGATTGGATTAAAATATTGCTTGTTTAACCCTCCCAAAAGGACACACACACATATATACATATATATACATATATACACATATATATGTATACATATATATGTATATATATGTATATATACACAAATATATATATATATGTATATATATACATATTATTCATTGCTGCACTCTGTAAAATAGCTAAGATACGGAATTAACCTAGGTGTCTAATGACAGATGAATGAATAATGAAGATATGGTATATATACACACAATGGAACATTATGCAGCTGTAAGGAATGATGAAATCATGCATTTTGCTGTAATATGGTTGGAACTGGAAGATATCATGTTGAGTGAAGTATGTCAGAAGAAGAAAAACAACCACAGAGTGATTTCACTAATCTGTGGCATATACTGGATGAGGAAATGTACTGTAGTAAATGGGGGATGCCTAGATCACTCTTGATCCAGTGTTTATTTATTTATTTTTTATTATTTTATTACACCACCTTTAGATATACAATTACAAGATGCTCATGTTTGTGTTTTGGTTCTACAGTGTTCCAACACCCATCCCTCCACCTGTGCTCATCTCCCATCACCAATGTCCCCCCCTCCCCCTCCCCCCAGACTGCCTCCATGGCTGGTTCTGTATCTCCTTTCTCTCTTTCTCTCTCTCTTCTTCTCGCTTCCCTTTCTTACACATCGTGGATTGTAGTATATTCTAGGGCATGATTGGTTCCATAGTTTGATGCACCGTGTGGCTGCAAGCAACCATACAACTTAGGGAGCCTCATGGTCAGCTGAGCTAGGGGAGAGCCAGATGCCAGCTCTCCCCATTGTGTCTGAGTCTCTGCATGCTATGGCGGTCTCCCTGGGGCAGTTCTTGGGTGGGGCCACCAATGATAGGAATGAGTAATATAGTCATATATCTAAAACACAAATTTAATAACATTTAAAACTAAATTTTCAGAGATCTAAGCTGCAACTACTGAAACTTTGTAATGTGCCTGTTGAGTTAACAGGTGGGAATGGGTAGAGATTGGAGTAGAAATGGAGTATGGGAACACTGATGGAAGGAAGTTGACACTGGTGGCAGGATTGGTGTTGAAATATTATGTACCTAAAAATTCAACCATCAATAACTTTGTAAATTACAATTCTTTAATAAAAATAAAGTCCACCATCAAAGTTCTTATATCAAATATAATTTTCGTTTTTGTTATTTTTCAGTTGATTCATTATTCTCTTTTAGGCAAGCAGACAATAATATAATCTGAAAATAATACTAATAGTTGCTTTATTATTTCTTTTTTGCTTTTTTGGGTCACACCTGGTGATGCTCAGGAGTTACTCCTGGCTCTGCACTCAGAAGTTACTCCTGGCAATGCTCAGCGAACCATATGGGATGCAGGGGATCGAACCCGGGTTGGCCGTGGTGCAAGGCAAATACTCTTCCTGCTGTACTATCGCTGGGTCCCAATAGTTGCTTTTTCAACTCTAACTTTTCTCTATTGTCTAATTGTTTTGACTGAAGAGCGACTTACCTCCAAACTACCACAAATATTCTACACACCCCTCTGAGAGAGTCCCACAAAGTAATGAGAATATAGTGCCCGCATGGCAGAGCCTGGCAAGCTGTCCGATGCGTGTTCGATATGCCAAATCCAGTAACAAAAATGTTTATTTTCCTGACCCCGAAAAGAGCCCTTAATACGGCAGCAGTAAGAAAGGCAAACAAGCAGTGCCTGATAAAATTTCAAGGCTGTCCTAGGCTGCCAAAACGAAGAAGGACTAAAATGACTGTCTGTACTTTCAATGCACGTACACTGGCAACGGAAGCATATATTGAGGATCTGATGCTGCAAGCAAGAAAGATCAAGTACGACATCATTGGTCTGACTGAGACGAGGAGGCGCCAGTCGCATCATGCTGTATTTGACACTGGAGAAGAATTGTTCCTTGGAACATGTGATGAAAGAGGCGCCGGTGGCGTTGGTGTCCTTGTCAACACGAACATGGCTGTCAACATTGATTCATTTGAATGCCTAACAAACCGAATAGGACGATTACACTTGAGGAGATGTGGCCACTGCCAGCAATTTCTATCTTCATTGTCTATGCACCAACATCCACATACAAAGAAGATGAAATTGAGAAATTCTACATGGAATTGGAGGAGTTCTATAAAAAGATCACACCTTCTACAAGATCATAGTCGGTGATTTTAATGCCAAGATAGGACCGAGATGATCGGCTGAAGAACTCCACATCCGGACCCATGGCCTAGAATGGAACGAACAAGGTGAGAGACTATCTGAGTTCATCATGTCCACCAAGAGTATTCATGGGAACTCACAGTTTCAGAAAGCTGAAGTGAAACGTTGGACATGGGAATCTCCTGGCGGACAGTTCCACAATGAAATTGACCACAACATCTTCAATCGACGGTTTTGTCTGACCGATGTTGCTGTCGTCCCCAAATTCC
>JAJIBD010008432.1:0-89232 GCA_021461705.1 Cryptotis parvus | reverse complement strand
AACAACAACAACAACACTAACAGCAACAACAAGAACAACAACAATGGAAACACCACCACCACCAACAACAACAACAAATCCAAGGTTGGGATAGTTCTCAGGAAAAGAGTTGAAGTCTTTTAGAATATGCTCAGGCAAGCAAAAACACACCCAGGAAAAAATAGAATGAAACACTTTAGGTTTTTTTAGATGTAGAATGAAACATAGGCAAAAATAAAATTGGAAATTGTTATGCTTTAAGGGCAGCTCTTGAATGATTCTGTGATCTACCACAGACTTTGCTTTAATGTTCCTATTGAATGCGGGTGTGCTCATTAACTGTCCTTAATGTCTCTGTCACCCTGAACAATGGTTTACCTCTTGAAAGCCAGCTAGGAAGGATATTGTAGTGAATGATAAATGGGCAGCCTATGAGCTCACTGGATTACTTCCCGGAGACCTTAAAACTTAAAGAGTCTTTCCATATTTGTTTATCTGCTTATATATTTGTTTGTTTTATTCTCTGCAGCAAACTCCTTATGAGAGAGGTTGAAAGGGCCAACCTGATTGGCTTTAGAAAGTTGCACTTTTAATTAGTATGATTCACAAGGCATCCTTCCCTGCCATCTTAGCCCTACCTTCTCTCTTCAAGTATTTAGAAGTTCTTGAAAGAGCCTATTTTTTTCCTGAAGAATAAGGGAAAGTATCAATCATCATACTTAATATGATGGATGAATCTTCCGTAAGGTTTTCAACTGTAAGAGAGTTTATAAAATTTCAAAACAAGAATCCTTTATAATTGCTAATATATTCTTCCCCACAAACATAAGCATTCATTTGATAATGAATACCATATAGTAGAAGCCAAACAATATCAATAATTAGTGTCTGTATTGCAAACCAGAATGCACAAAAGGAGAGCGAGAAACAGAGAGATGGAGAGAGAGAGAGAGAGAGAGGAGAGAGAGAGAGGAAAAGAGAGAACCTGCCATAGAGGCAAGGGAGTGGATGGGAGGGAAACAGGGCGCATTGGTGTAGGGAAAGGTGAACTGGTGAAGGGATGGGTGTTGGAACACTGTATGACTGAAACCCACTATGAACAGCTTTACAGTTGTCCATTGCAAGGCAATTCAATTAAAAAATAACTAAATGTAACTATAGCATGAAAGCAAAAAAATGACAGGAATAAATAAGGAGAGTATACATAAGTTATAGTCAAAATTTTATATATTTTGCTAGATATTTCAATATGAGATAATTAGAGGCAGATTACTCAATATTTGAATTATGTCACTTTGTTTTTATGACAGACCTATTTTAGTTCCTTTTTTTGTTTGATCACTTTGATCACTTGAATCCCGTTATTCATCGATTTGCTCGAGCGGGCAACAGTAACATTTCCATTGGACCCTATCACGTGCCAATGTAGCCCAATGGCATCTGGTTGATTCAGGAATATGAAGAGCCTCAAACCGTTCCTTCAGGGTCTTAACAAGGAAGTCTGACCATCTTGTAGGCGGGCGGCCACGTGATCTTTTGACATCCCGTGGGATCCAGTCGGTAACGGTTCTAGTCCAGCGGTTGTCTCCAAATCGCATTACATGTCCAGCCCATCTGATTTTCGATGCCTTGGCAAACGAGACAGCTTCCCTGATTCTGGAATAGCGACGGAGGTCAGAACTCCGATTTCTTCACTCACTTGAGTGAGACGTGATATTCCAAGCATAGCTCTTTCTATGCTTCTCTGGGAGACCCGAATAGCATTCTCATCCTGCTTTCGTAGGGGCCCAGGTCTCTGAGGCGTATGTTAATGCAGGGAGAACGGTGGAGTCAAAGAGATGTGCCCGGAGCCGGAGGTTCTTTTGTCCTTCTAGCTATTTCTTCGATGCCTTTGAAGGCATTCCATGCCGCTCTCTTCCTCCTGCGCAGCTCAGGTTTTAGGTCGTTCATCATGTTGACTTCTCGACCTAGGTACACATAACTGCTGCATTCAGAGATGTTTGTTCCATTGAGAGTGAATGGGGCCTCTGGAACTAGTTCATTTCTCATGAACATAGTTTTCTTCAGATTCAGCTGTAGACCTACCTTTCCACATTCTCGGTCAAAGTCAGCCAGCATTTGTGCCGCTTGGCTAATGTTTGGTGTTATTAGAACGATGTCATCAGCGAAGCGGAGGTGGTGTAGTTGCCGCCCATCTATCTTCACTCCCATTCCTTCCCATTCTAATTGTCGCATGATGTTCTCGAGGGTGGCACTGAAGAGTTTTGGTGAGATGGTATCACCCTGTCGAACCCCTCTTTTGACATCAATGATCACTTCTTTGTAGAATGGTGAGATCCTGGTGGTGAATCCGTAATACAGCTCACGAAGGATCTTGATGTATTGGGTTTGAACACCCTGTTTGACTAGGGCTTCGATGACTGCTTCAGTCTCCACAGAATCAAAGGCTTTCTGTAAATCAATGAACGGGAGACAGAGCGGATTTTTTGTTAATCCAAGGAAATATCAAGAGGATTTTTATTTTTATGAGGAAAGACAAAAAAAAAACCACTATATTTTGCAAAAGCTGTTTCTTTTCGCTTTTTATTTTTTACCTGATGATGCTCAGAGTTTATTCATGGCCCTGTGCTCAGGTACCACACCTTGTGTGTTTTATGCATGTGCTATACTATTGCTCTGGCCCAGCAAAAGACATTCTAAGGAAAGTGGTGTCACATAGCAAGAGCAGTTTCTCCAAATGCTCTATACAAGTTGTATACAGGGCATGTTTTTACTATAAAGCTGGGAATTGTGCTTTTAGTATATGAGAAGCTCTTTAAGGTTTGCTTGGTATGGTTGGTAGGTTATTGTGGGGAATTTGTATATGTGGGTACTCTCAAAGGTCTATGAATTGTCAAAATACTGTTTATCTAAATGAATAGAACTAAATGAATGATAACTACTTCTATCAATATATTCACCTATGGAAGTTTTCATTAGAATGCTTTGTTTTCAAATAGATGGGGGAAATCTATGATTTTTCTTACAAATAAGTGTCAAAACAAACAAATGATTTGAATAAAGACAGAAAAAAGAAAAGAGAGGAGATTAGTAGTAAAAAGAATCTTGCATAATGTTAGAAAAATAGTTTCTTCCATTATGGGAAGTAATTAGAAGACAAAAAATAAATAGCTGATGAAAATAAAGAAAACATGTTGTTTTTATGTACAAGTTCACTTTTCTAAATGATTACTGGCACAATTCTTTCCTATCACTCCCAAACTCCCTAATTCATTCTCTGGACTGAAACATGAAAGTTTTTTTTCTAAAAATCTAACTCCTATTGGGCATCTTCAGTTGATCTTAAAATCAGATGCAACTCTCAGTCTACATCCTGTTCACCACCAGTCTTGTTTAGGCTGTTAGCATCTGCCTCATTCCCATGTTTTGACCTGATCATTTATGGGAGCCCTATTGGATAGGACAGGACTCCACAGAGTAAGATGTAAAATCTTCCTTAGAGACGTGATAGGACATCAAAGCCTGCCTTTCTACCTGCATCACAAATACAGCTGGAGACATCTTAATCTCCCATTTTGGTCCAGAACTGTAAAAGCACAATTTATTCCCTACTATTTTATCTTTTATGATACAATTATAAACGAGATTGCTTTCTTAATTTCCTTAAACTTAACTGTTTGTGTATAGAAATTTAGAAATTGTGTATATTTAGTATTGTGCACATTGATTTTGTATCCTTTCCTTTACTAAATTCATTAATTATTGCTAACCCATTTCAATAAAAAATACAGTGTACTCAGGACTCATAAATACATAATAGAAAACAAAATGTATATTTAAAGTGTGGGAAGTCATTGCAATTATGCTGGATTCGTTATTGTTTGTATTTGTTTAGGGACACACCCTGCAGTGCTGTACTCCTGGCCCTGTGTTCCTGGGGAACTTGGAGTGATTGGGTTGACCCTCCCTGCTGTACTATTTCTCTAGCCTCTGAAATTGTACAGTTTTAAGAGTTTGGCATTAGGAAATTTCCCTAAATCTTGTTTTTTTCTAAATATCATTTTTATAATCACAATTAATAATATTAATTTATTATCTAAATTAATTAGATTTGAGAGTGAAGTCAATCTCTGAGAATTGCAAAGAGAGTGGAGGAATAAAAACACAAAGAACGAAAGGCTGTTAGATAGAAAGAGGTCAGTAGGGTAAAAACAAGATTCAAGGAGAGGCTTTGGAGTATGTCATCAAATTCCTTAGCTGTGTTGAGAAGGAAACAAAACATCAGATGCTTCCCATCTTGAATTTGATTTCAATATGAGATTTGGCATTTAGGATAATGGAAGAACTTTAGGAGGAGATTTATAGCCACCTACTAATTATTCAGTCTATTTGAGCTAAAAAGTTAACTATGAGTGAGGTTTTATCACTTGCATTTTATAGATAAGCGAATGAAGCAAGAGTACCCAAGTGATATCTCAACACTGGGTACTCTTGCATCACTAAACATTTCTAGCATTATTTTTCAAATTTACATTACTAATAATAAATGATGACAAAAAGCATAGTTTTCATATATATATTTCAGACAACTGTGTAGTTTCTTTGAACATTTTCCATTCAGGTCATTTGCTCGCTTTTTATTAGGTTGCTTGCTGTGTTGTGTGAATACTTTATGTATTGTGAATATTAATCCCTTATAAGCAAATGATGTACAAATATCTTCTTTGATTAACTTGCTGATTTTTGTTTGGCAGTAATTAATTATAAAAAATTATCCTTTAACTTTGTGGACTTTTAAAAGAATTTTCTAAGTATACTATATGCATAATCTACAAATAGCAATGAATTTTATTTCTTTTACATTTTGTATTACTCTAACATATTTTTCTTACATAATTGCCCAACATCTGAAACTATGTTGAAAATTGGTGGCAAGTACGGATATCCTTGTCTTGTTAAAGGAAAAACTTGCAGTTCTTCCCTGATGAGAAAGATATTATCGAGGCATTTGTCATCTGTGGTTTTATTACATTAAAGTATGTCCTATTCTCAGTTTATTGGGCACTTTTAAAACAATAGCTAATGAATCTTGTCAAATGCTTTTCAGCATCAGTTGCTGTGATCATGTGATTTCTGTTGTTGATTACATTCATTGATTTGTGCATATTGAAATTTACTTGAACCCTGGGGTGAATCCTATGTGGTAATGATGAATGAGTACCTTTATGTGTTTGTGGTTTATTTGCTAAGACTTTGTGGAGACTTTTTTGATCTAGTTTCATGAGAGACTATTTTTGTGTATTTAGTTTTCAATGGTATTTGTCTATAGATGGGCACAGAGAATATGTACCAATTTGTAGGAAGCAACATGGGAGCTAGTACTTTTTTTGAAAAATGTGCAGAATTCAATGTCTTCAGAATTCACTATTGAAGCTATCTGATCCTGTGTTTTCGTTCTTTAGCTCTACCTTTAGTTCTCCAGCATTTGTTCTTTGGAGAGAGCCTATATTACTATTTTAATGTATGCTTATGAGCAGCATGCTTGGGCTTTCTATCTCTACCTGGTTCAGTCTTAAAGGTTGAATAATTAAAAATCTGCCATTTCTTCTAGATTTTCCAATTATTTTGTATGTAGATGCTCATAGTAATAATCTTTTATAAATCTTTTTATTTCTGTAGCATCAATTCTAACATCCAGACTCCATAGTTCCTCAGAGCTCCATCCAAGAGAAAACCTGGTCTTTCCCCTATAAGATTCATTAGTAAATGCTCGAAATGAGAGCCTTCTACTGAGAGTATACCACTGACACGGCAGAGTCTGGCAAGCTATCCGTGCTTTATTTGTCATGCCAAACAAACTAGTAACAATTATGGACCTCAATTTCATGACCTGAAGAATGGTTTGAGCCTCTTCCTGTCACTGGAGCAAGAAGATGCCCTTGGGCTAACTTGCTTTTGACAGGACACATGGAGAGGTTACTGGTGCCTGCTCCAGCAAATCAATGAACAATGGGAAGACAGTGATACAGTGATACACATAGCATCAATTCTAACTTTGCCCTTTGAATTTCTTATTGTAATGATCAGGTTCCTCCCACACACCCCACTTTGGTGAACTGAGCAATGGTATTATTATTAATATATATTATAAAGATCCAACTTCTTAAAATCTATTATCAATTTTTTGGTTTAGTTTTGTTCTTGTTTTTCTGTTTCTTAACTGTGGGTTCAGTTCTTCATTTCCTAGGATCTTCTTTTAAAAAATCCCAGGTATGCGTGATCCAGAGATTCAGAGACAGAGGGTACAGCTGCTACTGGCTCTCCCTGTGCCCCACTGATCATGAGGCGCCCAGGAGGGAAGGCAAGTTCTAGCCCTGGCCCAACATTCCAGCAGAGCCTATTAAGAAGCCAGAGGAACCCCCACACCATGAGGACTGCCATTTTCAACATCTGGACTCCACAGCTTGTCAGAGCTTCACACAGCAGAAAAGTTGATCTTCCCTGTTTCACACAGTGGCTGCAAGGTTCATCAATACATGCATGAGATCAGAGGCTACAACATGAGTATCCCACCTGCACGGCAGAGCCTGGCAAGTTACCTGTGTCGTATTTGATATGCTGAAAACCAGTGACAATTATAGACCTCATTCCCATGACCTGAAGGAATGGTTAGAGGCTCTTCATGTTCCTGGAGCGAACAGTTGCCCTTGGGCTACACTGGCATGTGACAGGACATATAGAGATGTTACTGGTGCCCGCTCTAGCAAATCGATGAACAACAAGAAGACAAGTGACAAGTGATTTATTTTAAAAAATACTTCCCACCATGAAAAAAAGCATAAAAATTCTCTCAGTGAAACACACATGAATGCAACCATTAATATTTGTGCATAAAATAAGCTATAACTACTCCAGTGTTACAATAGCATCTGTTGTTTGCATGTTTTAGTTTGAGTCATCAATAAGCAAGACAAAATTTACAAAGTTTAATATAATTGAAATGCTCACCATCCTATTATTTACAACAAATTCTTAATCTATTCAGGACATGTCACTGCATTTTACACACACACACACACACACACATCTGACACATCTGAAAGACTTTCCTTCTGATGTTCAACTGCTGCTCAAAAGTGCTGACTCATGAATGATTTTCAGGACAAGTTAAAAAGGTTTTCAGAACCAATCACTACAATTTTCCAAATATCCCTTTCAATTTAGAAACAGAATTATGCTTCCTGTTTCCGATTTGTTACTCAATTATAAATTCACGGTGCTCACTATATTCTCCAAATTTTGCAATGAGCTAGCTTCCTGCCTTCCAAGAGTGGTTTTATGTCCAGAGGCAATTCATGTGTCGATCAGTGGAAATTGCCTTTCACTCTGAATTTCATTCATAATGGGGGGAGGATTGTACCAGATGGAACCACTGCAGTGCCAGCATTCCTGTGGTCTTTATTATCGATGCAGATTAATGCAAATTTTATATTTGAATGGATGTACTGAAAAATTTCTTTGGCACTAACATAAAAAGTGGTTGTTGTATTAGAGTTAGATGAAAGTTTGATTACATTTTAACCTGTTTGTAAAAGTTCTTTGACTCTGGAAAGAAGCAGCTTTTCCTGTACTACCTGAAAATGGTAACTGCCAACACAGGTAGGAGACCACTGCCAGAGAAATGGCTTTTACATGACAGTGATCAGTGAATTTATGCTTCTCTCAAACTCAAAGCACAAATCCTATCCTACAGAGACCCCCCCATCCCCAAATCAAACTTTAAGACTATCTACCAGTTCCTCAGGCTCTGATTAATTCCACTTGTACTGTTGCTAACACAGCAATCAAACATACCTTCCTGTGTTCAGTATTAGACCTACAAAGTCAACTATTTCTGACTAACTGAAGTATCTTACATGAATGGCAAATTTGTGCATTCTCTGCTCTCATGATATTCTGTAACTACCTTCACCTCACAAACAGAACCAAACCTTTGCAATGGGGACTTGAGGCAGACCCTTTGTAGCAAAAGTTCATTCATCTTCCTGCTTTTGCTATAGAATCTTTACTTCTACAGGGTTTTCTGAGATCAATAGACAGAACTAAAAGAGACATTGGTATATGATTTTCTTTTATTAGTTTAATTTCCAGGTCTTAATTTCCATTTTTTTGAGGGGGCACAGCTGGTAGTACACAGACATTACTCCGTTTTTATCCTTAGGGGTCACTTCTGATAGTACTCCTGGTATCAGATGTGATGTCAGGAATTGAACAAATGTCAACCATGTTAAGGCAAATGACTTAACTGCTGTATTGCCTCTTCATTCTGCCTCCCCCAATCAAGGTATTTATTTAAAAAACTTATTTAATAAAACTTGAGCCCAATTATTGCATGATCACAAATGAAGCAGAGGATTGTGGTGGATACATAAAATCACAATCTGATTCAAATCACATCTAATGAAAGAGAAGAAAGGGATATTAAGAAAACAATTCCATTCACAATTGTGCCAGAGAAAATCAAATACCTAGGAATCAGCTTAACCAAGTGTGTAAAGGACCTGTACAAAGAAAACTATAATGCAACCCACAATATGTAAAAGAAGGAAAAGAGAGAGAGGAGAGATAAAAGAGAAAAAAGAACCTATCATTTAGGCAGGCTACGGGAGGGGGAGGGAATTGGGGACATTGGTGGTGGGAAATGGGCACTTGTGGAGGGCGGGGTGCTGGAACACTATGTGACTGAAACCTCCAAACAGGAACAACATTGTAATTGTATATCTCACGGTGGTATAATAAAATATTAATAAAAATAAAAGTAAAAGACCCAGCTACAAGAAATAAAAGAGGACACGAGGAAATGGAAACACATTCCCTGTTCATGGATGGGGAGAATCAATATTGTGAAAATAGTAATACTCCCAGAGCATTGTATAAATTCAATGCAGTCCCTCTAAAGATATCCATGACATTTTTCAAAGAAATTGACCAAACACTCCTGAATTTTTTTTGTTTTGTTTTATAGGTTACACTGGTGATACTCAGGGGTTACTCCTGGCTCTTCACTCAGGAATTACTCTGGTGGAGTTCAAGGACCATACGGGATGCTGGGGATCAAATTCGGGTCGGCCATGTGCAAGGCAAACGTCCTACCTGCTGTGCTATTGCTCCGGCCCCCTACTCCTGTAATTTGTATGGAACATAGATACCAGTGTTTTACTAAATGTGTGAAATGGTAATGGCAGATTAAAACTCACCATTGAATATACACAAAGAGACTTAAGTGATGAACTCTAAATATCTGCAGGGCTAGCCACAATGTGTAAAACAAGAAGGAGAGAGATGCAGAGACAGAGAGAGAGAGAGAGACAGAGAGAGAGAGAGAGGAAACAGGGGCTACCTGCTGTTGAGGCAGCCTGGGGGTGGGTGGCAGGGTGGGATACATTGGTGGTGGAAATGGGGCACTAGTGGAGGGATGGGTGCTGGAATACTGTATTACCAAGAACCAACTGTGAACACCTTTGTAATTGTATGTCTCACAGTGGTATAATAAAAAAAATTTTAAAAATAAATAAAAATAAAACTGCATCGGAAAAAAATTGTATGGAACAATAAACCCCCATGGATAACTAAAGCAATCCTTGAGAAAAAAGAAGATGGGAGACATCACCTTTCCCAACTTTAAACTGTAATACAAAGCATGTAATGTCTTGTATTCAAAATGTAATACATTTTAATACAATGTAATTAAAACAGCATGGTATTGGAATAAAAACAGACCTGTGGACCAATGGAATAGAATTGAGTATCCTGACACCCATTCTTAAACACATAATCATTTAATCTTTGATAAAGGTGCAAAGAGTCTGAAATGGAGCAAGGAAAGCCTCTTCAACAAGTGGTACTGGGAAAACTGGGCAGCGACATGTAAAAAATGAATTTGGACCTGTGTCTAACACCATGCACAAAAATCAGATCAAAATGGATTAAAGATCTCAATATCAGACCCGAATCCATAAAGTACATTGAAGAAAGTATAGGAAAAACCCTCCACGACATTGAAGCTTAAGACATCTTCAAAGGTGAAACACCTAAAACAAAGTAACTAAAAAGAAAAGAAAAAACATATGGGACAACATTAAACTAAAATGCTTCTGCACCTCAAAAGAAACAGTGACTAAGATACAAAGACAAGACAGTCCACAGAGTGGGAAAGAATATACACCCAATACCCATCTGATAAGGGGTTAATATCCAGGATATATCAGGCACTGGTAGAACTATACAGGAAGAAAACTGCCAATTCCATCAAAAAATGGGAGAAGAAATGAACAGAAACTTCGACAAGAAAGAAATTCAAATGTCTAAAAGACATGAAAAATACTCATCATCATTAATCATCAGAGAGATCAAATCAAAACAACAATGAGATATCATCTTACACCACAGAGACTGGCACATAACCAAAAGAGCAAGAACAACAAGTGCTGGCATGGATGTGTGTAAAAAGGGACTCATCCACTCTTGGTGGGAATGTTGACTGGTACAGCCTTTTTTGTTTTTTTGTTTGTTTGGTTTTGGGTTTTTTTTTTTTTTTTTTTTGCTTTTCGGGTCACACCCAGAGACGCTCAGGGGTTACTCCTGGCTCTGCACTCAGGAATCACTCCTGGCGGTGCTCGGGGACCATATGGGATGCGCGGGATCGAACCGGGCCAGCACAGGCCGGCCGCTGCAAGGCAAATGCCCTACCCGCTGGGCTATCGCTCCGGCCCCTGGTACAGCCTTTTTGGAAAACAATAAGGACATTCATCCAAAGACTAGAGATTGAGCTCCCATTTGACTGAGCCATAACCACTCCTGGGAATATACTCTGGGAAGCCAAAAACACGCAGTGGAAACACCATCTGCACTTTTATTTTCATAGCAGCACTACGTTCCAGAGGCCCCATTCACTCTCAATGGAACAAACATCTCTAAATGCAGCAGTTATATGTACCTAGGTCGAGAAATCAACATGAAGAATGACCTAAAACCTGAGCTACGCAGGAGGAAGAGAGCGGCATGGAATGCCTTCAAAGGCATTGAAGAAATAGCTAAAAGGACAAAGAACCTCTGGCTGTGGGCACATCTCTTTGACTCCACCATTCTCCCTGCATTAACATATGCCTCAGAGACCTGGGCCCTACGAAAGCAGGATGAGAATTCTATTCGGGTCTCCCAGAGAGGAATTGAAAGAGCTATGCTTGGAATATCACGCCTCACTCAAGTGAGAGAAGGAATCCGGAGTTCTGACCTTCGTCGCTATTCCAAAATTAGGGACGCTGTCTCGTTGCCAAGGCATCGAAAATCAGATGGGCTGGACATGTAATGCAATTTGGAGACAACCTGGATTGAGCCATTACCGACTGGATCCCACGGATGTCAAAAGATCACGTGGCTGCCCGCCTACAAGATGGTCAGACTTCCTTGTCAAGACCCTGAAGGAACGATTTGAGGCTCTTCATATTCCTGAATCAACCAGATGCCATTGGGCTACATTGGCACGTGATAGGGGCCAATGGAAATGGTACTGGTGCCCACTCGAGCAAATTGATGAATAACAGGCTTCAAGTGATCAAGTGAAGCAGCACTATTCACTATCACCAGAATCGTGAATAGCCGGTGTGCCCGAGAACTGATGACTGGATAAAGAAATGTTGGCACATTTACATAGTGGAATACTATGCAGCTGTTAGGAAAAAATGAAGTTATGAAATTTGCCTATAAATGGATGGACATGTAGAGGATCATATTGAGTGAAATTAGCCAGAAGGAAAAGATATAGAAACACTGCATTTATTTGCATGACATATATATATATATATATATATATATATATATATATATATATATATACCAGTATCCAAGGTCAGGTGAAACATGGATCAGGAGGTCTTATCAAAGGTGGAAATTGTCACAAATGTGTGGGAGTCAGAGGCTAAGTAAGACAGAGAAGACAGAGAATGGAAGACTGTACTAATAATTGTCGAAAAGTGCTAATACCAACCTAGAACTGAACATTAAATACAGGCGAACAGATACACATGACAACCTCTAAATGTATATTGTAATCCACAATGTGTAAGTGAAGGAAGAGAGAGAGAGAAGAGATAAAGAACCTGCTATAGAGGCTGTGGAGGCTAGGGGTGAGGGGAGGGAATCGGGGACATTGGTGGTGGGGAATGGGCACTGGTGGAGGGATGGGGGCTGGAACACACTATGACCGAAACCCAAATATGAATATCTTATGAGCGTCGTTTAATTGTATATCCCACGTTGGTAGAAAAAATATTGAACAAAGACAGAGAAGGGAACAACATATTAATAATTGTCGAAAGTGCTAATACCTACCTAGAACTGAGCATTAAATACAGACAAAAAGATACACATGATAATCTCTAAGGGTATGTATTACAATCCACAATATGTAAGAGAAGGGAGAGAGAAAGCGAGATAAATATAGAGAGATAAAGATAAAGAACCTGCATAGAGGCAGGCTATGGGGGGGTGTGGATCGGGGACATTGGTGGTGGGAAACGGGAACTGGTGGAGGGATGGGTGCTGGAACACAGTATGACCAAAACCAAAACATGAACATCCTTGTAATTGTATATCTCACGGTGGTATAATAAAATATTAAAAAAAAACTTTCTTATTTTATATGTTATGCTAATAATGAAATGTTTTAACAAAGTTATGTCAAAATAATTCCCTTATTCAAATAGTTCTGGGTAATTGGTATGCATAAATAACTACAATGAATTTCACATTTTAACCTTTGAACTATTAAAAATAAATTCTGGACAATTATTCACACAGCAGAAAAAAACACATCTGATTCAAGTGCAGAACTACATACCTATTTGTTGCATGTCACAACAACACTGAATTGTAGCTTGCATATCCATATAGAGATGGTATTGTCAGAGAGCTGAGTGGGGAACCACAGAGCAGAAGGTGGTAATGGTAGAGAGTTACAACACCTTCTTTCTTAGTTCACTAAAACAGTGATCGTGAAGTGCAGAAAAAAATTTAGGGCCATATTAGAAAATTGGGAATAATATGGGAGTGTTCCTATGGTATGAACAGATAGAATATGTCATACTTTAAGTAAACACATGGAGTTGACCGAGAAAGCCTGATGGAGAACTTACTCACCATTTTGCGGGAGATTAACTACTTTGGTACACGGAATGAAGCTAGTTTAGAACTAAGGGGCCCCTCTCCTTAGTTCTAAAGAGTAAAGGGACAAGCCGCCACTCCATGCTCCTGCAGAGGGCACTGGGTGCAGAGGTTTCATAAAGTCCCGATTTGTGCTTGCACCCTTTGAGCGGGAAAGATACTAGGTGCTAGCTGGAGCCAGCATGGATGGAGCACTGTCACCATAGGCAATGCAGGGAAGAGACATTCTAAGGTGAGCCCATCTCATCAAACATGTAGCTGTGGCCTGCTTAGAGCTGAGGAGACATTTTTCCAGGATGAGAGCACTAGATGAATAACTCCAACCTATGACAGAGCACTGAGTACGCTAAATTTACAAAAAGTTCAGCTTTGTTTCTGAATTCTCAAGATGGGGAAACGCTGTATGCTGGTAGTTGAGTCAGGGTGATACTGTGCCAAGTCATAGCAGAGAGGAGAGAGTTCATTGCTAAGCAATGTCTGGAGAACAGATTTTGAGTTCAGGTATTCTCATTGTCCTATAGGAGACATCATTTCTCATTGTCTTATAGAGACATTATTTCCGACATTATTTCTCATTGTCTTATAGAGACATTATTTCCGACATTATTTCTCATTGTCTTATAGAGACATTATTTCTGACATTATTTCAGACACTCATGGGGGCACCCAGGAAGAAGGAAATGCAGATGTGGAGAGGACTGTGCTCTGTTGCATTTGGACTGGGTTGAGTTTTACCATTGGGACCTTTTTATGGAGAGGGCCAGAAATCTGTTCAGCCTTTCACACATCGTGTCTCTGTCTAAGTGGCGTCATGGAAGTAGTGCCATCAGAGATAATGCACAAAGGAATGACTTTGGCTGTGTGCCACAACTGGATAGCCACTGAATGTTGAATTTTATGTAACTTAGCTATGATAAAATTTCTTTTTTGGTTTTAAATGTTTTGGGGGAGGACCCAGAAGAGCCTTGCAACAAGCCAGACGACCCCCCTCCACTCCATGAGGGCCGCCATTTTCCACATCTGGACCTCCCTCTCCTCAGAACTCCATCCAGCAGATGAGTCTACCACAGCCTGGATCATTGACACCCACCCTGCAGCAGTTTTTTTCAATCTGGCCCAGGTATGCTGATCCAGAGACTCTCAGACATGGGGCAGAGCTGCTTCTAGCTCTCCCTGTGCCCAGCCACTCACTAGGCGCCCGGGAGGGATGGCTGGTTCTAGCCCCTGGCCCATCACCCCAGCAGAGCCTCACAACAATCCAGACGACCCCCCCACTCCATGAGGGCTGCCATTTTCCACATCTGGACCTCTCTCTCACTCTTGTCAGAACTCCATCTCGCATACTAGCCTATCACAGCCCAGCTTGTGCTGCCGCTTGCTGTTGTGCAGTTCATCAATAAATGTTGTATTTAGAGGTGACTACAAGAGTATGCCACCCGCACGGCAAGCCTGACAAGCTGCTCGTGGTCGTATTTGATATGCCAAATACCAGTAACAATTATGTTAGGTCATTCCCATGACCAAATATAATGGGTTGAGGCTCTTTATGTTCCTGGAGTGAATAGGAACTCACTACGTGCTAGTGAGTTCCTGCTCACTAGCAGGAACCTTGGGCTCTACTAGCATGAGACAGGACATATGGAAATATTACTGGAGCCCGCTCAAGCAAATTGATGATCAATGGGAAGATAGTGATAGTGATAGTGATTTCCGACTACAGCATCTCTTCTCCTAAAAGGGTTCTGACTTGGTGTTTGGGATGGAATTCTTTAGGGCTTTACTAGGTCATTATTGCTGGGGATTAATCTCCAAAGGATAGCCTCCCTTCACATATTTATACTCTTTTTCAATTTGTATGGTGATTTTGTGATTTTCTGCAATTCAATACCAATGGCTTCCCACTTTACTGAGAATAATATGATGCAATATAACTCAACAAAAATGGAAATTCATAATCATATAATTTTTCTGCTATAACTATATTAAGAAATGCAAGCAAAGGAAAACCATTAAAATAAATATGAAGTTTTGAAGGGTCTCAAAAGACTAAAACAACTAATGAAAAATACATAAATTATGTTGTTCATCATGTTTATTTGTTTATAGGAGAATTGTAATTTCAAAAAGTCCAGTTCCACTGCCAAATGTAGGTCATTCAATTAATAAACTAGGATGGGTTAAGATAAAACTTTATTAGCAACTAACAAGCAGGTTCTAAGACTAGCAAACTTCTAATCTCAAAGTAATTATTGTGTCTTCATGGTCAAAGAGATCATGGTTATAGAATACTAGAATGAAAAGGGTTTGTTGTAGACTGTGTTCTCACAGACTGGTCCAAAAAAACATAATATATCTTATTTGTATACCTAAAAATATTTGAGTAATGATCCAGCGACCTATTTTACTGAGCTTTGCAATGAGTATAGTTGTGCGTGTATCACTTGATCGCTTGACATCCCGTTATTCGTCGATTTGCTCGAGCAGGTGCCATAACGTTTCCATTTGACCCTATCACGTGTCAGTGTAGCCCAATGGCATCTTCTTGCTCCAGGAATATGAAGAGCGCTCAAACCCTTTGTTCAGGGTCTTGACGAAGAAGTCTGACCATCTTGTAGGTGGCGGCCACGTGATCTTTTGACATCCCATGGAATCCAGTCAGGCTTTAGTCCAGTGGTCATCTCCAAATCGCATTACATGTCCAGCCCATCTGATTTTTCTTGCCTTGGCAAGCGAGGCAGTGTTCCTGACTCTGGATCATCGATGGAGGTCGAACTCCGAATTCCTTCTCTCACTAAGTGAGGTGTGATATTCCAAGCATAGCTCTTTTGATTCCTCTTTGGGAGACCCAAACAGTATTCTCATCCTGCTTTCATAGGGCCCAAGTCTCTGAGGCTTATACAAATGCAGAGAGAATGGTTATAGAATACTAGAACGATGAAGGTGTGTTGAAGAGATGTGCCCAGAGCTAGAGGTTCCTTGTCCTTTTAGGTAGTTCTTCTATGCTCTTGAAGGCATTCCACGCTGCTCTTTTCCTCCTGCACAGCTCAGGTTTTAGGTCGTTCATCATGTTGAGTTCTCGACCTAGGTACACATAACTGCTGCATTCAGAGATGTTTGTTCCATTGAGAGTGAATGGGGCCTCTGGAACTAATTTATTTTTCATGAACATTGTTTTGTTAAGATTCAGCTTAGGGTCCAATGGAAATGTTACTGGCGCCCGCTAGAGCAAATCGATGAATAATGGGATTCAAGTGATCAAGTGATCAGCTGTAGACCTAATTTCTACATTCTCGGTCAAAGCAGCCAGCATTTGTACCGCTTGGCTAATAATTTGGTGTTATTAGAACGATGTCATCACTGAAGCAGAGTAAGTGTAGTCACTGACCGTCTATCTTCACTCCCTTTCCTTCCCATTCTAATTGTTGCATGATGTTCTCGAGGGTGGCGCTGAAGAGTTTTGGTGAAATGGTATCATCCTGTTGAACCCCTCTTTCGACATCGATGATCACTTCTTTGTAGAATGGTGAGATCCTGGTGGTAAATCCGTATACAGCTCATGAAAAATCTTGATGTATTGAGTTTGAATGTATATTTTTTGTGTACATTTGTTTGTGAATGTATATTTTTTTGAAATCTTTTTTTACATTTTGGGGGTAGATAAAAAGAGATGAAATAGTTTATATAAAAGTTCTATTCTTACTTTTTTGAGGAGTATATGTACAGTTTTCCATAAAGGTTTATCCAGATGACATTCCCTCCAAGAGTGAAAGGGTTCCTTATTTCGCATCCACAATAATACTGGTTATTTAACTGTTTTTGCTATCTGCCACTTTCACTTATGTAATAAGCTATAGTGTTGCTTTGATTTGCATTTCTTGACCCCACATTAGCTGTCCTCCATCAACTCTTACCTGTTCAGAGAAATAGCACACCAATCAATGAACTTATGTGTGTGACTTTGTACTATGCATGTGTGTGATGCCTTCTGTGTGTGCAGTTAGCTCATCTGTTGTAGGGCTCTGAGATGGTTTCACAGGATAAACTAGAAGGAAAGATTTTCAGGTACAGCCCTTGTCTAGCCAGACAATAAATAGGTCAAGCTATATTATTATTAGAGATTAGAACATTACATAATTAAACAAACTTAAAAATCTAGGTGCAATATTAATTTTATGTGGCTTTGTTGGATCACAATTCATGGAAGATTTCTATCTCCATGAATAGAAAGTGTGTCTATAAAATCTAAGTTTGCTATTAAAAAGGAAAAGGTAAAAATATTGTTTGAAAAGTTCTTTCTCGAGAGAGAGAAAGGGAAAGAAATAAAGAACCTGCCATGGAGGAGGGCTGGGGGGATGGGGGAGGGAACAGGGGACGGTGGTGGGAGACGGGCACTGGTGGCGGGATGGGTGCTGGAACACTGTATGACCAAAACCCAAATATGAACTTTTTAATTGTATATCTTTGTAATTGTAAAAATAAACAATTAAAAAAAAGAGAAAAAAAGAAAAGTTCTTTCTCTAGGTAAAATCAGTCATTTATAAATTGAAGAGATAAAGAGTTAAAGCATAAAGTTAAAGAAAAGACAAAAGAACAGTTGACCTTCAAACTAAACAAAATGTAGACAGTTTAAAACATTGTTTTTGCTCTAAACTGTGTCTTTTTAAAGCTGTTTCTAAAGACACAAATTTAAAGTGTATGTACGATCTTGACTATCTGAGCTGTGACTGAATATAGTAAAATTCTAAATACATGTTTAAAGATTGGTGAAAGTATTATCCTAACTATTTGCAGCTGGACTAAATAAATCCTCACTAAGCTTGAGTGAGCTATTTTATAGACCATGAAAGCCCAATTTAAAAAATATTGAGAGTGAAGGAATTTTAAAATTCAAACTGCAAAGAACTTTCCTTAAGTTTTAGGGTTTGTTGGGAATGAAGGAATAAAGAGGAAAACATGTGAAAACAAGCTTAGCTTTCCGTGTAATATCAAGCTTTGCATTGCTTTCGGCCTCTCTGTGTCACGTTGATTTAATGAGTAATTAAACTTTGTTTCATAACAATCTTAGACTAGTTTGTGAACATTTGAAGGGTTCATGAAAAAAACTATTGGAAATTAGTATAGTTTTAAATAATTTTATCCAGGACAAGGTTTTGTTTTCCTTTCTGAGGGAACACACCTAGTGGTACTCAGGGATTACGCCTGACTCTGTATTCGGGGGGTCACTCCTGGCTAGCTTAGAGGACAGTATGGGATACCAAAGATATAGCCTGGGTGGCAGTGTGCAAAGTAACCACCTTATCCCACTGTACTATCACTCTAGCCTGTGACCACGTTTTTATATTTAGGAAATACAAAATACATTTCCTTCTTTAAGCAATCACCTCTAAAACTGTGATAGACTATATGCTTTTATTTGTTTTTGCTTCATGACAACTTCTGGCTTGCATAAACAGGAAGGCAGACAATTCTTTGCCACTAACACAAATAATTTGTAAATTAATCCTAAAATGTAATGTTATAGGTAGTTAAATTATTTAAATTATTGTTAAAATATTTTTTACCTAAAGGAAGAAAAGTTGGACTATTTCTTACTTATTAGTATAGGAAAAATTATCAGTACAGGAAAAAAATTTTTTTTCAACAAGTAATTCCTGTCCTAATTACTTATTAGTACAGGAAAAAAAATGGTTGCTGACCTCATTGGGCCACACAGTATCTAGAATTACTTTATATTTTTCATCCTTAAAAAATAAGGGACATGGAGACTTAATAATGATCTCCGAGCCATTAATGCAGTCATCAGACCCAAGGGATCCTTCAGTATACTTTATTATAAACAAAGCGCAATCAGCAGTAAGAGCATTGTAAAGATCCAAACTTCGGTCCATACACATTCTCTTTTCTAATAACTATTTGGAAACACTTGACTCTCTCCCTAGAGCTAGCAGACAATGCCTTGTATAGTTGAGAAAATCTAGAGAAAAACTTAATGCTTTCTGGGTGACAATCTTCCCCAAATTTTGGGAATAAAATCTGCCATCTCCATATTCATGGAGCCATTACAGATTACAAATGGCTTTAGGAAAACAAGCAAAGTGGCTCTCACCCAGACCTGAAAGGATCTCCACAATATGAAGCTTGGTTCTGGTTCAAGTACAGTCAAAGAGCTAAACTGGAAGCCATCATTCTGGTCCCCAACAGGTTCCCTCTATACTTGTTAAATAGTCTGGCATTCCAAGTATGTGCTTTACATAGTAACTAGTCTTGGTGTGATGTTCCTTATAGAGTTCACAGTCAGTTATGAGTTCACCCTTTTGGCTTCTCTCCAAAAGGCATTGATTGAGCAAAGTGAACCCATATGCACCAGATGCATTCGTTCTCACTCTCAACTTCCTGGGCCCCTCATGGAAGGGAATAAGAGGCCAACAAATTAGTCATGCATGTTGAAGTCTTTCTCAGACTGTCAACGATTTGGCCCTGATTCTTATCCTCATGGCACTATTCCTTGAGGTCTTCAGCCCAATGCATTATGTCAAACGGATATTACTCACTATCTTCCTTTCAGAAAACTCAATTATGCCCAGGTGGTTATTGATACAGACTCAGGATATATTTGTGCTATTTCAAAATATGGGTAACAGGCCAAATATCTCATCAAGCTCCTTTGAAGTTAAGGAAATTGCTGCGGACCATAAAAACAGATAACAATCCTGCACATACTAGCAAAACTTTCATCAGTTTTGCCAAAAAATGGGGCATTCCTTGCAATACAGACCCCAGGATGAGACCACAATTGCACAAGCCAACTATACCCTATTTTCTCTGTTGAATAAAACAAAATCAAGGTAGCATAGGAGCCTCTGCCTCTCCATGTCTTTAGCTTCCTCTGCCAACAATTTTATAAATTTAAACTTGGAATTTACATCTACAGTGGAACTTCTTTATTCCTCAAAAGAATCCAGAAGCAGATTAGGATGGTGTAAAGTCATTCACCAGGAGAGTCAAGGGGGCTAGAAGATGGGGGGTGGAAGTTGGAGGTAAAGATATGCAGAACTCCAGAATCTGAAGATTAATGATAGCCTGCATATGATGCCATTTCTGGGCATATGACTGGAGTTATGTGTGTGTGTGTGTGTGTGGGGGGGGGTCATTGAATGAGCTGATGCAAGAGGCTGTAGCAGTGCAGTGCAACCAAGAAAAGAGTTCAGACAATCTTTTCTGTTATTTCTGTTTGGTATAGGTCCTCAGTTTTGGATCTACTGGGATTGCTGTTTCAGGCTTCCATCATGAGCTGCTTCTCTCTGCTGGATTCACAGGGCAAATCCTCCCTTCTGGACACTGGTCTACTGAATGAAATGCAGGTTTGCTCGTTTCTGATAAAAGTGCCAAGTGGATGATCTTAATAGCAGACAGTCTTACTTTTCTCTCTTATTTATCCCTATTTTTGTAGCTTGGAACAACTCACATTGCTTGAAAGGACATCAAAGATGTCCGCATTATCAAAGAAAGCCTGGAAACCACTGGACTGATCTTACCTTCATGCAGGAAGTTTTACTGCTGACATCCAGCTTATTGGTTCCAAGTGCTCCTCCTATTTCTCCATGTGATATAAATTGAGTTTGGGCATCCAACAGCCACTTTATAATTTGGAGGTACTGTTGGGAAAATAAACCTAGAACCATCCCGTTACAAGACTTCACCCATTCCACTGAAGTCCCCAGGGTTTCTTTGATTCTGTCAGGAGGGGCTATATGCAATAATTGCTTTACTAATAGTAACCTGATTTACCATAACTTTATTTTTTAAATATTTTTTATTATACCAACTTGAGATATACAATTATAAAGATTTTCATGTTTGTGTTTCAGTCATACAGTGTTCTAGTTACTGTTCTAGATGTCATTGGGCTACATTGGCACATGATCGGGTCCAATGGAAATGTTGGCGCCCGCTCCAGCAAATCGATGAATAACGGGATTCAAGTGATCAAGTGATCATACAGTGTTCTAGCACCATCCCTCCATCAGTGCCCAATTTTCATCACTAATGTACCCTGATTCCCTCCCCCTTCCCCCCAGCCTGCTTCTATGGGAGACACTATGCTTCCTCTATCTCCCTCTCTCCTCTCTCTCTCTCTCTTTGACTTTCTCTCTTCCTTCTCTTACACATTGTGGTTTGTAATACATGCATTTGGAGGTTATCATGTGTCGGGAACGCCGCTGGGGTCCCGACAGTGTCGGGACAGAGGTTCTCCTCTACCTACAAGGACGCCAGGAGAACAGATGAAAACTCACGAGTCCAGTGCAGTTCCAAAAAAGGCTTTTAATAGTACAAAAAGCTCTTCCACAGCACTCCAATATAATGAACAAATTCTAGCTCTCGTCCGAACTTAGACCATACAAAAGAGCCTAAGTCTCCCACCAAAGAGAGAGTATCTTGGGGCGGAGCGATAGCCCAGCGGGTAGGGCGTTTGCCTTGCGCGGCCGGCCTGTGCCGGCCCGGTTCGATCCCCGGCATCTCATATGGTTCCCCGAGCACCGCCAGGAGAAATTCCTGAGCAAAGAGCCAGGAGTAACCCCCTGAGCATCGCGGGTGAGACCCCAAAAAAAAAAAGAGAGAGTATCTCACCGAGCTGAATCCTACCCAGAAGAAGATGGAGCAAAAGCCAAAGAGCAAAAAGCCAAAAGCCAAAAGCTGAGGTCAAGGAGCCAAAAGCCGAAAGCTAAAAGGCCCAAAAGGCAAAAGGTGAAGGGGCCTCAAGTCAGCCCTTATATACACCAAAGTAATCCAATCAGGAGGGTCATGTCAACAAAGAACTCTAAACAGAGTGTAGTGCCACACCCTATTGCAGGTATAAACAAAGGTTATGCCAAGGTCTAATCCTTTCTACCAAGATTATCTCTTATGTAAAATACTGGAGAGAGGAGGCTGGTATAAAGTAATACATCTTAACTTCATGAGCTTCATGTAATCTAGATGGTACCCACAAGGTCCTTGTTATTATTATCTGCACCAGGGTGATTCTGAGTATCTTGTTCTCGTGTACTGAAAGGGTCACACTCGCCTGCTTAGTGCAAACTAGTATGATCCTACCTATAGTCTTCCTATAGTCTCAGTGTAGCCAGGGTGGTAGTCTCCTGGTATATTCTAACTGTCCCACGCTGGGTGCAGTGGGTATAAAGAGGAGGTGCCCAATCTAGAAACCATAGAAGTCTTAGTAGATGTATAAGTCAGAAGTTATTCAATCAAGTTGACTTCTGTAACTGCCACACCCTCTAGCAGTGTTTACATAGAAAAGATGTCTCATTAGAATGAACCTTGACTTAAGTAGATTAAGCTGGGAGTGGGCAAAACAACAAAACTTCCAGAATAGCTACACCTATCCTCCAACAATCATGTATATCCCTTTGCCTACATTCAATGCTTAGTTCTAGGCTGGTATTATCATTTCCAACAATTATTAGTATACTGTTCCTTTCTCTGTATTACCTAATCTCTGACTCCCACACTTGCAGTAAATTCCACCCACTGACAAGACCTCCGGATCCATATTTTGCCTGCCTTGGATATTGGTATCACACTATTTTTTATGTCCTGCAAATATATGTAGTCATACCTTTTCCTTTGGCTAATTTCAGTCACATGATCCTCTCCATGTCCATTCATTTATAGGCAAATTTCATAACTTCGCTTTTCCTAACAGCTGCATAGTATTCCATTGTGTAGATGTACCACAGTTTCTTTATCCAGTTGTCTCTTCTCAGGCACTCTGTTTATTTCCAGATTCTGAGTATTGTGAATAGGGCTGCTATGAACATAGAAGTGTAGATGGTGTTTCTGCTGTGTGTTTTTGGTCTCCTAGGGTATATTCCCAGGAGTGGTATGGCTGGGTCAAATGGGAGATCAATTTCCAGTTTTTGGAGGAATGCCATTTACCGTAGCTTTAATGTTGTTATTTATTTAAAAAGATAGACCTGTCCATGGATACCCATGAATATAACTCAAGAATGGAAAATTTCTCTTCTTTGAAAGTTTTAAAAAACTGCCCTGGGAAGGCTGAAGCCTTAGAGATTCATGATGTCTAGTCTATTATTTCCTTCTTAGTGTATGCAGTTGTGGTTTTAGTTTTATGGGTCTCTTCAACCACTGCTCAAATCTTAAAAAGTCCAAGAAGCACATTTTACTGATCAAACATCACCCCAAAAATTTACCAAGCAAAGCATATTGACTCCAAAATACTAGTAAGGCTACAGAGCTCAGAATCAGCAGATGTACTTCTGAACAAGAATACATTTGCCTTTGATTTTGATGCCTTTGAATGGCAGTACCTATGTATTTGTGTTACCTTTCTCACACCCCAAAAGGGTAAGAAATAAAAGATCACTTAGCCTTATGTCTATTTGGACCATCTAACCTATAGCAATAAACTCATCAGAGCCATAACTAAGAGATCAGTCTTACCAGAGGAAATCCCAAATTGAACATTTGGGATGAAACCAAGAGCAATATACCACAGTTAAAACACAAAACATGACCTCAATTTACATATAATCATGTCTGGGTGCTAAGTTTATTTATTTTTCTTGGTGTTGTTATAGTGCTTGAAATATAGCAAGCCCCAAGACAAGCTTAGAGAGTTGAACATCATTATGAAGCTATATATTTATCATGTCTGGACCATCCTTATCTACAGCTGCAGCTTTATTAGCAAAGACAAAAGAGAGATGTGGTAGTTCACACATGCAGGGTTGAAGAGCTATAGCCTTTAGACTAGAAGGCTAGTGATCAGTCATAACAGCAAGGACCAGATGAGGGTCTGATATGCCCTGAGCTCCTCCGAACATTGCTGATTTCTTTAGCTAAAGGAGTGTGCTGTTCAGAACATGACCTTCTGTTAATCATCCCTGGGGTTTGGTCAGAATGTTCTATATCTTGCTTGTCCTGGATAACTGCATCTTTGTATTGTGAAATTGTAACCAATAAAAACTATGAGCAAGAGGTAGTCAAGTCTGCCTTGTCCCTTGAGCTAGTGCAGACTGCTAACCCTCTTTTGCACACTTTCTGTGTTCAGAGGAATCATTTATTTTCTTGGTTTCAGTGATCTGGTCAAGGATCCAGCACTCATAAGAGTGACAATGAGCACTATTTCATATGCCTAACACCTTTTCATGTATCTTTTGAGGGAAGTAGTTGCTCATCTCCTCTCCAAAGATTTTAATGAGACTATTGGCTATATTTGTTGGATTTTGTGAGTGATTTCTATAACATGGTTATTAGCCACTTGAGACTCACAGACATGGGGAAGAGCTGCTACGGGCTCTTCCTGTGCCCAGCCACTCATGAGGCACCCTGGAAAGATGGCAGGTTCTAGCCCTGGTCCGCCACCCCAGCACAACCTTGCAACAAGCCAGATGACCCCTACTCCATGAGGGTCTCCATTTTCCACATCTGAACTTCCCCTCGTCTGAACTCCACCCAGCAGACTAGCCTATCACAGCCCGGTTCATCAATAAATGCTGGATTTAGAGATGACTACAAGAGTATGCTACCCGCATGGCAGAGCCTGGCAAGCAACCCGTGTCATATTTGATATGCAAAATACCAGTAACAATTTTAGACCTCATTCCCATGACTGATGGAATGGTTTGAGGCTCTTTATGTTCCTGGAGCAAGCAGGTGCCCTTGGGCTCTACTTGCATGAGACTGGACATGTGGAGATATTACTGATGCCTGCTCGAGCAAATCGATGATGAATGGGAAGACAGTGATTAGCCACTTATCTGAACTAATGTGAACAAATATTTTCTCCCATTTAGAAAGTTTCCTTTTATTTTAGCTGTTTCTTTTGCTATGCAATAGCTTTTTAAAACTAATAGTCACCTTTCTTTTTTATTTCTTTTTTGTTTATTTGCTTGTGCTACCTTTGCCACTGAAGTCCTGTAATTAAGGGGTCAGCTCTGTAAACTATTTCCTGAAGAGTTCTGCCTAAGGTACATGTTTTTCTCAATGTATCTTATGGATTCTGGTCAATTCTTAATGTCTTTAATGCTTTTGGAAGCAAATTTTAAACAACTCTTCATTAAACAACTATTTTAGGTTTTTTTTTTTTTTTGCTTTTTTTGGGTCACACCCGGCAATGCTCAGGGGTTACTCCTGGCTCTGCACTCAGGAATTACTCCTGGCGGTGCTCAGGGGACCATATGGGATGCCGGGATCGAACCCTGGCCGGCATGAGCCGGCCGCGTGCAAGGCAAATGCCCTACCCGCTGGGCTATCGCTCCGGCCCCTAAACAACTATTTTAAACAATTATTGTGAATTGTTGCAATACACCTGCCCAGAGTATCTGCATCTTGCCAGGAGTTACCTCCTGCAGGTGACTTTGTAGGTAGGAGGAGGACAGTTTGTGGCAGTTTATCTGATCATGTATTCTATCACTGTCTGTCTTCCCGTAGATCATCGATTTGCTCGAGCAGGCACCAGTAACATCTCAATATGTCCTGTCACAGGCGAGATAGTCCAAGGGCATCTGTCTGCTCCAGGAACATAAAGAACCTCAAACCATTCAATCAAGTCATGGGAATGAGGTCTATAATTGTTACTGGTATTTGGCATGTCTGGCATGCCAATCGGGCCTAGAACTCCATCCAGCAGACAAGCCTATCACAGCCCGGATCATCGACACCCACCCTGCAGCAGTTTTTTTTCAATCCAGCCCAGGTATGCTGATCCAGAGACTTGCAGACATGGGGCAGAGCTGCTACCAGCTCACCCCTGTGCCCAGCTGCTCACGAGGAGCCCGGGAGGGATGGCGGGTTCTAGCCCTGCCCGCCACCCCAGCAGAGCCTCACAACAAGCCAGTCAACCCCCCCCACTCCACGAGGGCCGCCATTTTCCACATCTGGACCTCCCTCTCATCAGAACTCCATCCAGCAGATGAGCCTATCACAGCCCGGCCCGCCTCTTATGGCTGTGCGGTTCATCAATAAATGCTGTATTTAGAGGTGACTACAAGAGTATGCCACCAGAACGGCAAGCCTGGCAAGCTGCCCGTGTTGTATTTGATATGCCAAATACCAGTAAAAATTATGTTAGGTCATTCCTATGACCTAATAAGTTTGAGGCTCTTTATGTTCCTGGAGCGAGAGCAAATGCCTTTGGGCTCTACTAGCATGAGACAAGACATATGGAGATGCTACTGGATTACTTTGGTGTATCTAAGGGACTGACTTGAGGCCCCCTTCACCCTTTGGGCCTTTTGGCTTTCGGCCTTTTCGCTTCGGTTTTTGGCTCCTGTGGCTTTGGCTTTTGGCTTTTTGCTCTTTGGCCTTTTGCTCCTTCTGGGTAGGACTTAGCTCGGGTGAGATCCTCTCTCTTTGGTGGGAGACTTAGGCTCTTTTGTATGGTCTAAGTTCAGACCAGAGCTAAAGTTTGTTCATTATATTGGAGTGCTGTGGAAGAGCTTTTGTACTATTAAAAGCCATTTTTGGAACTACACAAGACTCGTGAGTTTTTTTTTATTTATTTATTTATTTATTTATTTATTTATTTATTTGTTTATTTTATGGACTCGTTAGTTTTCATCTGTTCTCCCGGCATCCTCGGAGGTAGAAGAGAATCTCTGTCCTGATACTGTCGGGGGACCCCTGCGGCGTCCCTACACCAGGTCAGCTGCATGCAAAGCAAATGCCCTACCCACTGTGCTATTGCTCTGGTCCCACATTCATGTTCATTTTTGAGTAATCCTTTTATTTTGTATTTGATTTCTACTTTGAGCTTTAAATAGTTATTTAATGACTTTATATTTAAATAACTTTAAATAATTTTTTTCAAAAAGATGTTTCCACTTTTTTTTAAGAAAGTTTCAATGGAGTATTTTCTACATTTTTCCTCGTTGTGGTTTATTTCTGCCTTTATGCCAGAAGCCTCATATGTCGCTGTGTTACATTCATTTTATTCTCTTTTTTAGGGGGAGGTGTGTGGGGAAACATAGTTTGGACCATACTCAGTTGCTCAGGTCTTACTTCACACTGTGTCCAGGATCAGTGCTGGTGGTGCTCAGGGCACCATATTCAGAATGAGCGATTGACCCAGGATTGTCTGCCTGCAAGACAAGCACCTTAAAATCTGGATTTTCTTGCTGGCTGCTCCATTTAGTTTTTATGTGTTCTTTTGTGTTGATATCACAAAAGTACTGACAGAACTTTCTTTTCAGTCATCTTGACCACTTCTCTGGAAACCAAAAAATCACCTTCATTGACTACAAATTGGCAAATCAAAGAAAGGTGAACTCGTCTTTAAAGCTGCCATCTTGTCTGAGTGATTACAATCTGATAAAGAACAGGGAAGGAGAAAGATGGAAATGTGGGGACATTGGTGTTGGGAAGAGTGCATTGGTGGAGGGATGGGTACTTGGAATACTCTGTCTGAAAGTCAATCACGGACAGCTTTGTATTTCATGGTATCACTTGTTTCACTTGTCTTCCTGTTGTTCATCTATTTACTCGAGTGGGCACCAATAGCATCTCCATTCATCCCTGTAGTGTGCTAATGTAACTCAATGGTGTCTGCTTGCTTCAGGAACACAAAGATCCTCGAACCATTTGTTCAGTCATGGGAATGAGGTCTATTATTGTTACTGTTTTTGGCATATCGATTATGACACAGGTAGCTTACCAGAATCTGCTGTGTGGGCAGGATACTCTAGATAGAAGGTAGGCTTTCAGTTCTTGCATTTACTGATGTACTGTGTGGCTGCAAAGCGGCCATGTGCAACAGGAAGAGCAGTAGCAACTCTGCCCTGAGTATCTGTGTCAAAAGATAAAATGCTGTGTGGTAGGCGGCTCTAAGAGGCGGGAATCACTGGGAAGTTGTCAGATGGAGGCGTGGTCGCCCTTTCCCCCCCATCCATTTTGTCAAGCCTGGTGGCCCCACCCAGGAGTTGCCGCCTGGGCCAGCACCCAGAGGCTCAGAAGCGGCTGGGGAGGCTGGAACTCGGCTCGCGCCAGGCCTAGCTGACCATGGGACCCCGAGGAGGGCAGATGGGCTTTTGGGAGTGGGCCCGCTCGCCTCTGGGGGGTCCCGGAAGCAGCCGTATGAGACTTCGCCCATCACACTAGCCACCTTTTTTCGCTGTCCAGACACTGGGAAACTGCCTCACGACCAGCTGAACAGAGCAAAACCAGTTCGAGCCCAGGTTGCGCGGCGCAAGTGGCCATGCAGTCCACTAAAATAGTGAATCAGTGATGTTTTTTAATGCACTGCATTCCACGAAGAGCAGGAAAGTTTGGTAGGAAGGAGATATAAAGAGGAAAGAAATGACATTCAGAACCCGCCAGTGGTTGAGGTGAGGGAGGGTGAGGGAGGTGGGGACATTGGTGATGGGAGATGGGTTAGGGTGGAGTGTGCTTGTTGGAACACTGTAGAACCAAAACTCTACATGAGCATCTTTCAAATAAAAAAAAAAGATAAAAATGCTGTGAGCTTCTATTTTTATAATACTGTAGAGCTCAAGTCCTCTGGAGCTGGATCTTTAATGATATCAAACTTGTTTGCAGAGTCCATGTAGTTCTTTCCCACAAGAACTTGTTCCCTTTATAATGCACTGGCTTGCCTTAGTGCGTCCGGTAGGTGAAACCAGATCCATCACCAATCACATCCATCGAGTCACTTCCAAGACCTTCAGTTAGCATGGAAAGCATCTGGGGAAGCAGTCCCCCACCTGGTGACACTAACTAGTTTGAGACCTGAAATCGCACTTCCTCAGGGCTCCCCTCCAGGAAGGCACATGCAGCCGTCCCCTCCCCTGAAAACTGCTGCAGGAGCTCCCTCCCTCCCCAAGTCAGAAATCAAGAAGAAGATTAGATTAGTGAGAGCTGGCTGCATTTCAGCATGGCAGAAAGTAGCTACTACTTGAGAAAGCCAAACTGGAGAAAGAAGACTTAGATGCTAACTCCATGCTCTCTGCCCTG
Source organism: Cryptotis parvus (assembly GCA_021461705.1). NCBI lineage: Eukaryota > Metazoa > Chordata > Mammalia > Eulipotyphla > Soricidae > Cryptotis > Cryptotis parvus. The sequence goes on along the minus strand of JAJIBD010008432.1, from coordinate 60,063 downwards.
ACTGCCATGGTTCTGGACATCTCAAGTTTCTGAAAGATTGTCCCCTGCTTAGACTGCATCATCATCTCCAAAAACAGCCTGCAGAAGGACTGGAGCTGCCCTCAGCTAGAACTCTGTGTGGCCCAGAACCAGATGACCTCAAAGGATCATCTCTGGTGTCCAGCACCAGCTTGGGGACAGTGTCTAGTCTGTAGGTGTGGCAGAGCAGTGCCTGGTTGTGGAGGTCCTCATGGAAGAGGTGGGAGGCCACGCCCAACCAGTTACTGTGCAGGTCACCACCTCAGAGATCCGGGCCAGGATGTCATATTGTAGGAGGCCTCCTGGAGATTCGGGACAGCCACTAGCTCTACCAGACCAACCTGGTAATTGAAAAGACCTTAATGACTCACCGGACCTCCCTACTGGAAGACTGGCTGTACCCCACCCCAGGCTGGGGGAGAGCATATCAGTTGTGACAATCGTGAGGAATTCCAGTGAGAGCATCTTCAGCACCTGTTCATCATGTTGCTTCTTCCTGCCTACTAGGTTGTGGAGAATTCCACCTCCATCAAACTGAACACTACGTATACACACGCTGGGGCCATGGGACATGCTTCAGCCCAGGATGCTCCTTCGTGTATGTCACTAGGCACAAACCACCTAAGTGCCACCTACGGAAACTTCCTAGGCGGGAAATATATCCCGAAGGAAAATCCAGCCAAAGTCAAAGTAGACTTGGCTTCAATGTTGCCTCCAGAGACTCCCTTGTTAAGAGAAATCACAAGGCTGTCACCGCCAAGCAGAGTTCCCCAAAGGAAAATGCCTCCAAACTGACTTCATAGAATTTGGAGGCTGTCACCCAGATACTGAATGTGACCCCTACAAGAGAACTGAGTGGAGACAATGAGTAGGAGGGAGTGCTCATCTCAGATGTCCAAGTTTTGGTCAAGGGAAGCTTCTGGAACCAGTGATATTTTGTGGTGATATAAGAAAATTTATTTAAAACTAACAGATAAACAAAGAGGAGTGGGTGAGTTTCAGACTAGAGGTACCATGATACCTCTAGAACAACAAAGTTCCCTCCTGTGCTTGCTCCTAGAGGCACATGGTATCTTATCTGCAAATTTAAATAAAGGCTATACTTTTGTAAACAGGCTAAACTGAGGACAAACTGTTCTATCATTAGTCTTGACTGGTAAGACTTGTCTTTGTCTAGTATGAACTTGATTCTAGTTTGAAGAAGTTTGCATGTAATATCTTTCAGAAAAAAATACAAAATAAAGCAAAATTTTGCCCAATTTTTTAATCTATCCTTCCATAGCAGTCACCTCATATTAAAGTTATGGATGGGAACAGCATAATAGAACATCACTGGGAACCCCAAATTACTTCTGTTGCTTGATTTTCTTTCAAGTGCGTCATACTTAACTATTTCCTATAATCTCCTAATTTTCTCTTAAAAGTATATATTTGCGAGTATACTGTAATAATCCTGCAGACTGGATTATTCCCTAGGCTTGCTTTTGTTTGTTAACTTGGTTCAAGAGATTCATTGATGCTGAATTCCCCAGCAGCGTCTGTGGTGGTGATTTTTCTTCTAATAGGCAAGGTCTAGGTATGTTTATGGTCTCTGATAGCAGAAACACAGTCATTATATACTTTTGACTGTCAGCTTCATACTAAAATGCTGTCTGACTTGCTTCTTTTTGTTCACTACCCAACTCTTAGATTCCACGTATTGCTAATTGGTTAAATTTTGTTCTTAATAGCAGCTTAAGTGAAGCAGACGACTGTCTTATAAGTAACGATGGATTTGCTAAATACAAAATTAGTATTTCATTTAAGGGAGGAGCAGTTACTTCTGGCTCAGAGGACCACATGACTCTTGGAATTGAACCTCTTGACTTGAACCTCTGGTAATTGAACCAGGGCACCTCTTGTGTGCAAAGCAGGGGTTATTAAGCTATCTTTTCAGCACTGCTGAATCCTTTTTTGTCCTTTCTTTCTTTGTAACATGGTTAAAATAGTGTCAACATTTTTAGTTTTGATCTACAAAATTATTGCATCATTTCCAAAGTGCCCCAAGACCTACCACAATCTTTATCAAAGCTTAACTTAATTATCATAATTTAGTTTAAAACCTAAACTACTTACATTATGTTTAACATAAGGTTTTGATGTACACAGTTATGTCACTTACTACCACCTGGATTCTCCATCAATGACTTGTGTTACTTCCAGAAAATCGTATTTCATACTTATTTTTGAAAGGTAATTTAGTCAATTTACCAGGTTTTTTCTGTCAGTTTATTGGATCTAATATTTTATTTTAGTCTGAAATATACTTTTATTTGAGAAATCTTCGACCATTCCAATATTTGAGATAGGTAATTTTAATTTTCTATTTATTTATTTATTCATTTTAAATTTTGGTTTAGGGGCCATACCTGGTGGTACTCAGGGAACCACATAAATGTTAGAGGATCAAACACTGGGTCAGCTGTGTACAAGGCAGTGCCCTACCCACTGTACTATTACTTGGGCCTCCAATTTTGGTAATTTAAAAGGCAAACACTCTGGAGAACAGCCAGGATAATTTTCAATTTAAAAATATGTTCCAGAGGTGGAACTTCAGCAACCAAACTTAAAACTGTGCTTATCAAATGGCAGACTTGGGGAGGGGTTATGGGGTGGGATTAAGGGACTCTGGGGACACTGGTGGAGGGAAGTTGACCCTGGTGATGGACTTGGTAACTGGGATATTCTGTGCCTGAAATTGATCTATAAATGACGTTGTAAATCATGATGATTTACTAAAATTAAAATCTGAATTAAACAATAAGTGCCAGCATTTTAAAATCAAACCTATAATATATTCTGCAGTATTGCTATAGGTAGATTGTTTGCCTTTTATTTTTTTTTTTTTTGAATTTTATTTTATTTTATTTTTTAACTTTTCATTATTCTACCATGAGATATACAGTTACAAAAGCACTCATATTTTAAATACATCACTTTCTGAGTCTTTATTGGGGTTCTGAGGTTCTTCAGTTTATACATCTATACGTGCAGGCACACACATGTGGGCACAAGCATATATACACACAGTCACATTATTTTTCATTTTATAGTTGATATTTCTTTTTATTATCAAGATTTACTTATTCACTTGAGTAATATTTAAATTTCTAATAAATGCCAGAGTCTATTCTAGTTATTTGATTGTTTATTTCATTGAAATTAGGTTTTTAAAGAGAGAAATTTTCCAGAGGGAGAAAACACATAGGACAATTTTCAAAAATCATCTCCAATTTTTCCTCTGCTCCATTCTGCCTTACATATCCTATTGCTAAATATTTTAATTATATGTTGGTTTATCTAATAGTATTATCATTTGCTTAATACCAACTATACACATTAACATAGATTTTTATTTTAAACATTTAGTATTAGTTTGCCAACTTTAGTTATCAAAGTAGCCCTACAGAGTAGTGGCCGTTATTTTCTCTATTCCCAGCTGAGAAAATTGCTTAAAGAAGTTTTATGATTCAGGGGACCATAAAGGATGCTGGGGAATAGAACCCAGGTTCGTTGCATGCAAAGCAAATGTCCTACCCGCTGTGCTATGGCTCCAACCCCAAGCTTTGTCAATTCTTTTCACGTCTACTGGTTTTCATTCATACATATATTTAGAAGTTTATTCTTATCTATAGGTTATATTTAATTTAATCTCATATTGCACACATATATACAAACATGTTAATAGAAATTCATAATTTACATTTTATTTTGTATTACAGAGCTTTATGTATGCAAAACCTGCTAATTACTTTATTACATTGTTGTATAAAATAATTTTATTTTTCTAAAATTGCATCACTTGTATCACTTGTATCACATGTCTTCCCGTTGTTCATCAATTTGCTCGAGCGAGCATCTATATTCAATGCTCTTCACTGAGCATTGAGTATAGACAAAATTATACCACATGATAACCTCTAAATGTATTTATTGAAATCCACAATGTGTAAGAGAAGGAAGAGAGGTAGAGAAATATATAATACCACATGATAACCTCTAAATGTATTTATTGAAATCCACAATGTGTAAGAGAAGGAAGAGAGGTAGAGAAATATATAATACCACATGATAACCTCTAAATGTATTTATTGAAATCCACAATGTGTAAGAGAAGGAAGAGAGGTAGAGAAAGAGAAAGAGCAAAAAGAGATAAAGAACCTGACATAGAGGCATGCTAGGGGAGGGGAGAGGGAATTGGGGACATTGGTGGTGGGAAATGGGCACTGCTGAAGGGATGAGTACTAGAACACTGTATGACCGAAACCCAATCATCAGAATCTTTGTAATTGTATATCTCATGGTGGTATAATAAAATATTTTTAAAAAAATGAAAAATAAAAAAGAATTCTTTGAAGCAAGAGAGAAGATTTCTTTGCATTCTTTCTCTTTAAAAGTCTTTCACTAAGTGAATGTTTTTGCTTTTAATGAAGTCCAACTAATCAATTTTTTATTTCATGAATCAAGGATTTTGTTCATCTCTTTGTTTTCTTTTGTTGCCACACACAGTGGAGCTCAGTGCTTATTTCTGGTTCTGTGTCAGGAATTACTCCTGATGGTGCTTAGGGTATTTCATGTAGAGCTGAGGTCCAGTGGATGCAAAGCAAGTCCCTTAATACAAAAAATTCCATTAAGCGTATTAATTTCTCTAAAATATTTTTTTTCATTTTTTTTTTTTTTTTTGCTTTTTTGGGTCACACCCGGCGATGCTCAGTGGTTACTCCTAGCTCTTCACTCAGGAAATACTCCTGGTGGTACTCAGGGGACCATATGGGATGCGGGGATCTAACCCTGGTAGGTCGCATGCAAGACATACGCCCTACCTTCAGTGCTCTCGCTCTGGCCCCTCTTTTTCTAAATCTTGAATCATATACTCATAGTCTAACGTCTTGTTACAGACATGAAATTTGTCTCAACAGAGTTGCTGAAATTAATTTTTCTTTTACATAATTAGCAATTAATTACTATTATATGAGATTCTAAATAGATTCTAAATGGATTTAGAAATCTATTATATGAGATTCTAAGAAGAAATATATCACATTATCTGTGCATATGAAGGAAATAGATAGTTGAAAGATGATAATGAAGGGAATAGATAGTTGAAAGATGATCATGTTTTGGGCCTTGAATTACAAAATCAGCTTAATATTTTGTGGGGAATGTAGGGGGATATAAAGAGGTGTCTTAAGGAATTAGAAAAATAAAAAATTCAGAAAGCAACTAAATAGTAATAATTATAACATAAATCAAAATTCAAAAGATGTTACAAAAGGAGTTAGAGCATACTCAAATCATAAACAATATTACTCTGAAAGACAAATGCTTAGGTAGGTGCACAAAGAACAAACTCTAGTAAATGGGATCAGAAAATGACAGGGCAAAGTTACATCAGATAGGACACAAATTCAAAAGAATAAAAATACTAAAATGAACAACTTTATGCCACTAAATTGGAGATTCTAGAATAAATAGATACAGTGTTTAATCATGTGGCCTCCAATGACTGAATTGGGAGACAATAGAAAACATGAACAGACCAATTAAAGGGGGAAACAACAACTGAAAGAATTTATAATAAAAAATCTCTCCCAAAACAAACTCAATGCAGAAATACAGATGGATTTAATAGTGAGTTATCAAAGCTTTCACTATGTCATTACCTATCCTTCAAAAAAAATTGGAAGAAATTGGAATTCTTCCAGAGATATTCAATGCTACCAACATTATCCTAATGTCAACAGTAGAGACATCGAATAAAAAAAAGGAAAATACGGAACAATTTTCCCAATTAATATAGATACAACATTCTTTAACAAAAAATGAGTACCTGAGTGGTGCAAGTTCAAATTAATTAAAGTATTCATATACCAGAATTAAGTGGAATATATCCAAAGATGCAAGAATTCTTCAATATAGGCAACTCAAAATCACATATACAAAATAAATCACAATTAAAGAAGGGAAGATAAAACTTATATGAACATCATTTGATACACAAAAAGCTGTTGATAATATTCAATAAACTTTATGACAAATTCTCTCAAGAAGGAGACACTGATATACATGATTTGGGTCACTGGGGTCTACCCTTACAGGAACAAATACCCAGGAATGATCTCTGAGGACAGAGCCAGGAGAAAGCCCTGAGCACCATTGGGTATGGCCTCTAAACAAACAAACAACCTGGGTGAAACACGTATAAATCAGTACCATGTCACTATTAAAAAAAACTGAAGACAAAAGCAAGTGGAAAACATATTTTATACTCGTGGGTTGGAAGAAATAACATTGTCAAAATGTACATCCTTCACAAAACATTATACAAATTCAATACATTTTCATTCATAATTGAAAATTCATTTGTGAATCTAAAATTTTTCTAAAAAAAGAAATCTAAAATTTTTATGGAACCATAAAACCTTTGTGAATGTCCAAAGCAATCTTTAAAAAAATACAAGAATACAGGAATGTGCTTTCCAACTTAAAACTACAGCATTAAGTAATAGTAACAGTATGTTATTGAGAAAAAGCATAACTAAGACCAATGGACTAGAATTAACAGTTCACAAAATCCCTCACACATATGGAGTTAATTTATAACAAAATGGCCAAGGATAAAATGATGAAACAAATGTCATTTTCAACAAATGGTGCTGGGAAAATTGGATAGTGACATCCAAAAAAAAAAAAAAAAAAGAAATCAGTCACTATCTTAACCATGCAGAAGGTTAACATAAGATGGTTAAAAATTTAATTAATTGATCGATTAATTAATTAATTATATATTTATTTTTTTTTATTTTATTTGTGGGCCGAATCCAGCGATGCTCAGGGGTTATTCCTGTTTCTGCACTCAGTAATTACTCCTGGCAGTGCTGGGGGATCATATGGGATGGTGGGGATCTATGTTTGGTCCTCTGCATGTGAAAGAGTTGGCCACCCTATGGGGTGACTGACTGGGAGCCTCCAATCGCCTCACCTATCAAGGAAAACTCTGAGAGACCGGGTCCTATGCAAAAGCAAGGGTTTTATTAATAAGCGAGTATACTCTGGCCCATAGCATGACCCCAAGCGATCAGTGGCTAAGAGCCCGAGCCCTTCCAGGGAGGATCTTTTAAGAGATAGTTCCCGCCGCTACAGAAAAGCCCGCGCATAAACATCCAATAGATTTAAAATATTATATCAAGGTCTGCACACAGGCAGCCAATCACTTTGTACCAAGTAACCATCTCCCACCAATCAGATCATTCTTAATACTTCTTTCTATATTTGGTGCTGCTAGATACATGCTTGGGATCATGGGTCAGCAACGGCAATGCGTGCGTTCAGGAATGCAATCCAGGCAATTCAGGCCAGATAGTAGATTCTGGGCGGGGGTCTCATAACCTTTAACAGGAATTTGTTCTGGGCCTTTTGTAGATAACAAAAAGGTTACTTCAAGATGAAAAGGACACTCAGGCCGTAAATTGGTAACTTTCCATGAGTAGGCCTGCCCTGGTTGGGAAAGGGGGGGCGTTCTGCCTTCTTTCACATGCAAGGCAAACACCTTACCTGCTGTGCTATTGCTGTGGCCCCATGATGGTTAAAACTTTAGATGTTAGACTAAGTCCATAAAATATGGAGTTTTTTAAAATCCTGGCTGCTTTGGATCCACCATTAAGTAAACAGCCCTGCTAGATCAAAGAGCCATGCTAGTCTGCTTGTTCCTCCCCCACACCCCCCAAGAGAACATGGCTCTCAGTAATAATAAAGACAGAGCATGTAGAATTACTCTAGAATAGATGTGGACCTTGTGAGTGTTGGAATAGAACCTTCAGTTACAAATTCTTAGGCAGAATTGAAGACATTTGGGGTTGTTTGAAGGAGGTATAGTGGGCTAATAGAGTCCAATGGGCTCTGGTGGAGGACTATTGGGACATTAGTGGTGGGAGCATGTGGCAACATTATAATTCTAAAACATAAAACATAGTATTGTTGAACAATATTGCCTCAATAAAAATTAAACTAAAAACCAAGCATGAAAAAATAGAGAACATCAGAAATATAAGGTAATTTTATGGGAGTTTTGGGCCACACATGGCTGTGCTAAGGGTTTACTCCTGACTCTGCTCTTAGGGGGTCAGTCCTAGTTGATTTCAGGAGACCATACATAGTGCCAGGAATTGAACCTGGTTCTAGCTTTCCAAGGCAAATGTCCTACCCACTACACTATCTTTCCGGCCCCAATCTAAGGGAATTTTAAGGCTGAAATTGATACCTCTGCTGGGAGGATATATTAAATAAACATACTCTTAATATAGTTAAGTCTCAAGTTAACATGTGGTTGACCTGGGTCAGTCTCCACACCACATCTGGTCCTCTGCACACCAACAGTGCTCTCACTGGGCACTGCAAGGTGTGGTCACCTCAAGGTCACCTCCACAAAATGAGATGTATTATAGTTCTCCAAAACATGAAGAAATGGGACTTTGGTATATATTTATCTCATGGAAAGTAGTTTTGCTCTCACATGTATACACAGGAAGTTGTTCAGTGTGTTTATGAGGGCAAGCACCAGGCTTCTTTCAATCCTATTTCCTTAATAAATACACAGGCTTCTGGATAGTTATGAAATCAAATCAAAACTCCCATTGAAAGAGACTTACTTTCCCACCTTGTTCACATCTCGTATCACTCTGCACCATAACATTTCTTCCACTCCAAAAACCAAAAGTACTTTCTCTCTTCATTCCTTTCTACTTGCTGTTCCTTTTGTCTGAATGTACTGAGAAAACACGCAGGTAGGAAGACTGCCCCTCTCTACTGATGCATTTCTTCCCACCCACAGCTCTTGTGATTTCAGTCACTTCTTCAGAGAGGTAGGTTCTGATATACCACTTAAGGTACGCTGTTCCTGTTGCTTACATGCAGAAAGTTCTCTATTTGCTTCAGAGAATATAAAAATCCAAAATAGATTTTTTGTAGATTTACTCTTCAAAATCCACGTTCTCTCTTGAACACATATCTAGGTTACCTGTCTTACGTTTCTTTGCTTTGTATATTCTGGAGAAGTCCACATTCTCTCTGGAAATCAACTTACTTTTATATCTCCTCTCACATCTTTCTAAATAAGTTTTATTCAATTAAACGATCTTGCTTCATTATTTTCCCTTCTCCTTAAATTCTTTTCTGTGAGGTAAACATGACAGACATGGAACACCTATGTTGAGATTAGGACAGGCTTTGCCAGAAATATTCAATGTTGATGGCTAAGGTCGGTTGAACAGAAAGATGGAAAAGTTTTCTTGAGCCCTTTATCTCTAATTTACCAAACCACTGACAAGAGTAATATGTTTTTTTGGGGGAGATGGGGAATTGTTGGGCTACACCAGGTGGTGCTCAGGGGATCCCTGTGCTCTGTTTTTGGGGGGTCACTCCAGATAGTATTTGGGGACCAGGGAGAGATGAGGACAATCCAGTTTTCTGACATGCAAAGCATACTTTGCTCAACCCATTGAATTATCTCTCTGACTCCCATGAAAATGGCAACAATTCAGTAAAATGGCAGGTTACAAAGTCAATGTATACAGTCTATTAGATTTTTGTTCACAGTGGAAAGGGAATAGATCAGGCTTTCCAATTCAGAGGAGGGTTGGGAGACCATTCCACATCTCTTCATTGGCAGACATCATTGGTGGCTGTGAGCATGAGCAGAAAGGCTGGCTTCCATGCTGCCATGACATGGGGAAAGAGATTCTCACACTCTGTTTTTGTGGAACTCGGTTTAGCTAGGGCTTTCCAGCAACCACTGGACCATAAGCTGGTAGTATGAAAGCTACATCCAACATGCATAATTTCACCTGAGATATATCTGATCTTGAGTGCGATAGGAGGTGACCAAGAGGAGTTGGTCTTTTGGGGGTTAGCGGTACCCAGGGGTCATTCCTTGGGGGACTAAGCAGTGTCAGGGATTGAACTAAAGCAGACTGGGGAAAAAGGCAGGGGGAACAAAAGTAAAATAAACTTGTGCGTTTCATAGTTATCATGCATGATCAAACACAATGGTAGAATGAAAAGTCTTTTATATTCTACCATTTTACACAATGGTAGAATGAAAAGTCTTTTATATAAATATTTATTCATATCACATTGAACTTCTGCTCCATTCTCTTCACATAACTCATGTACAAAAAAAAGTAAACCTTGATGTCTTGGCAAGTTTTAGGACAACTTTAACTTTGTTTTCTCAATTATAACATAAAATAAATATCAATATTGCATGAGTATAATTACAAAGTTAGACCCAAAATACCCATTTTTCCTACTTTTAGTGCTTATTTGTTATTTAGGGAACATCTCAAATGTGTTCTTGTGCTCACAAAATGAAACATCTTTCTCTTTTCATGAGGGTTCTCCCAATCAGTGTTCAGGAGTCCCAGAGGGACAACCAAACAATAAAGTCTAAAAGTGGATTCTTGGGATGTGGCTTCAGTGGGTTCTGCTAAATGTTGCAGGGGTTCTGCTAAATGTTGCACCCAAGGATACTCACAGGCCATTTTGTACTGTGATATCACACTCAGACCCTTGCACAGGCAAGAAAAATACCTGAGCTATATCCCTGGCCTGCGTCTAATCTTCCTGGCCTGAATGTAAGCAATAAAAATGCCTCATTATTTACAGAAAATATAAAGCCTGAATCAGGGCAGTTATCAAGCCTAAGAGCAACAATAAGGACCCTGTATTTAACAATCTGGTTTTAAGTTTTGCTTGAGTCATTTCTTAAATTATGTAAACTTCGACAAATTTCTTAAACTATTAAATATTAAGTCCTTATTTATAAATTAAATTGATTATCTTTCTGCTTTGTTTATTAATTACAGAAAAATATATCTGCTATATCTGCCTGAAGCTATTTAGCTTGTTACCTAGTTCATTATAAAACATAAAAAATACTGGCTGCATTATTACCAAAATTATTAATAGAATAAACTTAAATAATTGTATCTGCTACTATATAGAATGAGAATTACTAATGAGACTTCCCCTTTAAAGGATTAAAGTTATAATTTTGTATTTCATCAAAATTCAAATACTGTACAAAGAATATAATCATAGAGATCCAAGTTCAACGTAAACACTCTAAAATAAATTCTAATATAAAATTTTAATTTGTTACTTTAGAATATTGCATAAGAAGCAACTTTTTTTCACTTAGACCATCCATGATATTTGCTAGACAACTTCTGACAAACTTAAATTTCTTCTTTGAGTACACAGGTGGCATGAATTGATCTAAAATGCTATTTGACTTTTAAGTTTATAATAGAAATTCACATTGACTGACAGGGAACAGTCTGTTGCATGTCTGACCTTTGGCAAATCACTGCAGTTTTGATTACTTAAACTTTTCAGTCTTGACAAATATTGCTTTATTCAATTCACACAAGGACTTTGTAGAAACACCAAAGAACACAAGTCTTTAGATTTTGCAGTTAAGTACAAAGCAGAGATTAGAAACTTCATTTTTTTTTAGGTCATAAAGATATCTGAAAGAGTAAATAACAGAACCATGGTGTGTAACCAAAGGAATCAGTGGTGCAGGAAACTATTTATAGAGTCTTTATTTTGTAAAGACACTTGGCACTAATACTCCAAACTCTTCTTTTATGACATAGTGTTCTCTGCCAACCACACAAGTGGCATATACCACAGACCATGAGGAAAATGTGTGCTACTATTTTTCCATTGAATTGATGGAGAATAACCAGGCGTTAATGATGCCAAGAAGTAGAGGAAAACCATTTGTGTATCTTAGAAACCTTATGAATAGTGACAACCACCAAAATGAAAACAGCAACAGAGTCTTTAAAAAGAACCATAAAACTGTCCCTCTTGGTTTTCCAAAGGACATCATGTTACAGACAAAGGAAATATATTGTTTTTAATATTTGAGTCATAGATGTATGTCTTTAATGAATCGTGACCTTAAACCATACTTTTGAATGAATAAATTCCTTTATTTACTAATAAATAGGGCACAATAAATAGAAAAGCAAGTTATTAGGCCCAAAACACAAAAATTCCTTCCTATGTTGCCTAAGTGGCTAGAATTAATCACTACAAACACAGTGTTCAAAATAACTTACATTTCTATTTTGGGTGAAGATGCAAGAAGTGGGTCATAGAGAAACTCATTGTTTTTTTTGTTTTTTTGAAATTTCCGTACAGTTTTCAACATAAGATGCATTAGACATTTCCACCTGCAGTGAATGAGAGTTCCTGTGTAGTGACACCCCTAGCAGGTCATTTCAAACATAGAATTTATCAAAGAGACAAATTCTAGTCTCTTTGACAGATGCAATTCTCACTGACTGCATGCTATTGTTGCTTGGTTGGGATTTCCATGATAATTACAGTTAATGAGCACTTTTTCATATGCTTACTGGCCATCCTTTATCTTCTTCAGAGAAGTGTCTGTTCATACCCTTTCCACATTTTTTGATGGGATTGATGAATTTTTATTGTTGAATTTCATGAGTGTTGCATTTATATATTTTGTATATTAGCATCTCATCTGGTGGCATTGTTCATTTGAAAATGTACTAGCTCAAGGGCTTAGAATTTCTGCAATTTTAACCAAGTTAATTAGCGACTCTGGTACCAGTTTCACAATATATAAAATAGGCCATTATTTGTGGCCATTATCTGTTACTGTCTTATAGTCTTATAAAAACAATTATTCCTCATCCTTTGGAAATGGTAGCCAGATTTCACTTTGGGAGAACCACCAATAATTTCCTAATTCTAAAATCAGTGTTTCTTTTGAGGCTGACCTCATTAACTCTCAGTTCCAAGGAAGTCAATTGGCGGAAGTAAATCAGTTTATCTCATGCCTTCAGACATGATGAAGATTCTGTAATGGGCACAATGCCCAGGAAAGATCAAAGAGGTGTGAGTGGAGGTTTCCTGGTCTTTGCAGGAGGGAAGAACTAATAGAACTACCTTCTTCCATGTGAGTCTGAGTGGATGCTCCCTAGCAACTGCTGGCCACCCTATAGTAAAATGGAGGTAGAAGTTTGTAGCCAACTATAAAGATTGCAGCCAACTATAAAAACAGGAACAGAGAAATTAGGAACAGCAACATTAGGAGGATTAAAAAATACTTGAATGCCAGTTGCCTTCTTAAAATTCTGAATCAGAGATCAGTAAAAAATATTTTTTGAACTAATAATTTTTTAGCTGTTTGAGTAGCTTTAAATCTAGGTATTCAAACTCCTGGAATTGTGGAAACAATTAGTCTCTTTTTTGGTTTTGATTGCTATAAGACAATATTATTTTTTGATCAATACTTACATCTCTCTGTATAAGTGATTGCTTTTTGTTTGTATTTTTATACCTGGTGGATATCAGGGGTGCACTCGTGGTTCTGAGCTCAGGGATCATTCCCAACAGTGCTTGGGGAACTATGGGGTTCTGAAAATCAAATGTGGATCAATTCCTCAATTCCAGTCAAGGAAAGCATCCTACAATTTGTATTATCTCTCTGGCCCTAAGTGATACTATTTTAAAATAAAAATTTGTGAATTGGGATGTATCTCAACAATAGAATTTCAAATATGTGAAGATTAGAGTTTTATCCCTTATAACCAAAGATAACCAGATGAAAATAAGATAAGACAAAATTAATTTCCTTTGGAAAAGAGAGATACAGATTATATTAAATTTCTAAAAGTGACTCACTTAATTTCACATGTAATTTCTCCCATTTATAGAATTTAAATCGCACAATTGAAATTCTAACTTTTAAAAATGACACAGAAATGATGATACTCTTAATTTGCTTAAAATTGCTTATTTGTTTGTTATGTGCATGATCCTGGGCTGGACACTGCTATTATAATGAACAAAGAAAAAATTGAATTACAATACATATCAAAATACAATTGCAAGGAGAAAGTTACAATGGTAGTATGGATAAATGCTCCAGGAGAAGTAGACATAAATAAGAGTGATTTATTAAACCCTTATTATTAGTTGTGAAAGATCAGATATTTAGGAACAATGGAAGGTAGTCAAAAGTGGATTTTTTGCTTCCTGAAAACATGTATTCTCAAGGTAGTCAGCCCAAAGGCTACCACGTTCTAGAACTGGAAATTTATTGGTAGTCACCACTGGGCTAACTGTGCTACAAGTCTGACTTTTTAATTCCTGACAGGCCTTGATGATAGAAAATAAATCTATTTTAGATAATGACCCATAGGTGACAATATTCTCAATAACTGTTTAATATTATTGTATTTCTATTTGCTTACTCTGGCCTAAGAAATTGCACCAAGTCACACATTCCCCAATCACTCAGAATTAGGGATGGCTTCCATAAAAGGAGAAAATTAGCTATTTTATTTTTTAATTTAAAAAATGCAGAATACAATCTATTATGATTCTTAGTTTCTTACAACAAGCTTTAAAAAATCAACCACAATAGAATTATTTGATCATTTCCCAACTTGGCATGAAGCATTCAAAAATGCCTTTGCCACTGTCTTTCAAGCTTTCCCTGCCAAAACTTATATTAAAAAAATAATAAACAAGAAAAGAAAAGGAAAGATATTGCAGTACACTGTTGTCAAGAGCCTCTACACCTTGCTTGGAGTTAACTCCTGCAGGCCACATTGTAGATATAGGGGCAAGAAAACAGTTTTAATCTGTGACTTTATGTGGCAGTATATCTTATCATGCATTCTATGTTATCCGGTATAAATATTTTTTTTTCTCTCATGTTACCACAATCATCGAGGGACTAGATCGATCTTGCCAGTAATTTTACCTTGGGATGTTGGATCTCTAATATAATCATTTGACATCCCGCTATTCGTCGATTTGCTCAAGCAGGCGCCAATATTATTTCCATTTGACCCTATCACGTGCCAGTGTAGCTCAATGGCATCTGGTTGCTTCAGGAATAAAAAAGAGCCTCAAACCGTTCCTGCAGGGTCTTGGTGAAGAAGTCTGACCATCTTGTAGGTGGGCGGCCACGTGATCTTTTGACATCCCGTGGGATCCAGTCCATAACGGCTCTAGTCCAGCGGTCATCTCCAAATCGCATTACATGTCCAGACCATCTGATTTTTGATGCCTTGCCAAACGAGACAGCGTCCCTGACTCTGGAACAGCGACAGAGGTCAGAGCTCTGGATTCCTTCTTTCACTTGAATGAGGTGTGATATTCCAAGCATAGCTCTTTCAATTCATCTTTGGAAGATCCGAATAGCATTTCATCCTACCTTCGTAGGGCCAGGTCTCTGAGGCATATGTTAATGCAGGGAGAATGGTGGAGTTGAAGAGATGTGCCTGGAACTGGAGGTAATTTGTCTTTTTAGCTATTTTTACGATGCTTTTGAAGGCATTTCACGCTCTCTTCCTCCTGGGCAGCTCAGGTTTTAGGTTGTTCATCATGTTGACTTCTCGACCTAATATAATATAGTTATAATTAGACCAGAGAGAAATGCTGTTTGCCTCCAAGCAAGCAAGTGTGGCTCTCTAATAAGTCTAAAGGCTAATATACAAAACTACTATGAGGTAACGATGAGTATCTTATGAAGGCTTGGAGAAATTTATACCTGGCTATAGAATACCCATCGGTACAGATACATGCCCTTCCCCACTCTACATAGGGCCTGCATGGTCACTTCCAATGCAGAACTTGGCTGAAGCAATATTAACATTTCAATGGAACAGGGTGAGGTCTTGGGAGAAGTAACCTGAGTGAGATTGACCCTAAACTTCTTTCCATTGATGTGGGCCAGTCTGGGCTAAATGTTATAAAAGCTGTAGTCTGCTTTTTTCTGCACCTTTTAGTCTTGTGCCTTTTCTTCCTCTCTTCCTCTTCACCCTCTTCATCTCCATTCTCTTCCTTGTTGGGCCTCAGCACATGGTAGCGGCCATCTCGGCCGAGGATTCTAAACCTACACATGACCAGATCCCAGTCAGGAACCCAAAGTCTGGGGTTTTCCTATTACTGGATTATATACCAGAACAAGGGTGAGTAAAGCCTTTTGAAACTTTGTGCATTCTTGTGTCTTTCTCTGTCCACCAGCTGCCGATCTCCTGGGGCAGAAGAAGATCCCTACACCCTACTCCTGGATTATGTCTGGGTACCCAGTGTACCTTGACAGAAAGGAAACTAATATTTTCAATATTAAATTAGGCACAAAGATAAGCTTTGCCGATGATATGGCATTCCTTTCTAGAATTTTGAGAACAGAACCATAGCAAAAATTGGTTGATCTAACAATAGCTGGAGCCAATTGGGCAGAAAACAGCTTTCACACAAGGACATAGCAAAATCCTTCAAAATTATTGAGCATGTTGGAGCTTTATACTGAAATCTAATGACTGACAGCACTGACTTTGAAGCTTATCTGTTTTTGGAACACTCATTGTTACTGAGGTATTGTGGCTTATTTTCTTGGTTCTATTTTTTTTAAACACCATAATTTATAATACTGTGAATAACAATTTTAGGAATGTGATGTTCAAATACCACATTTACTCTCACATTTACTCCATCTATGTCTGAAGGTCCCTCCTGACCTCCACCTTAGTCCATTCCCCTACAGACTCAGTTCTGTTACCATTATCCATTTTTATTCCCTTGTGCTTCTTTCTGTTCTCACATGTGTATCACTTGTCTTCCCGTTGATGATCGATTTGCTTGAGCTGGCACCAGTAACATCTCCATACATCCTGTCACATGCTAGTAGAGTGTCGGGAAATGCCTCTGAGGTTCCCAACAGTTCTGGGAAGAGAATTCCCTTCTACCTCCGAAGCCGGCGGGAATGGATGAAGTCTCAGGAATCTGGTGCAGTTTTAAAAGGCTTTACTTATCACAGGTTCCGATATACAATCCAAGAGCAGGGAAAACCTCTGGAATCTGGGTTCCCAGCTAGACCCCAGCCACGTGTAGGCCAAGATGGCTGTCACCACATGTTGAGGCCCAACAGAGAATGGAGAGGACAGAGAAACAAAATGCCAAGGGAAAGCCAAAATGACAAAAAGAGGAAAAGAGGGAGAGAGGAAGCAGACTGGTTTTATACCCCTGCAACTCAGATCTCCCACTATTATGGGAAGCAGGAAAGGTTAAATGCCCTTAGGTAATTTCTCCCAGCACCTCACCTAGGCCCTATTATATGCTAATGTTTTTAGCTAAGATCTGCCTGGAAATGCCTTTATGGGGTAGAGAAGGGGGTTTCTGAGATGGCATGTCTCTGTACCAAAGACAAATACTAATGCCAGTTAAATATTTCTCCAAGCCTTCACAAGAGTGTCGTAGTTTTGTATTTTAGTTGTCTTTGAGTTATCAGGGGAGCCATGCTTACTTGCTTGGAGGCAAACAGCATTTCTCTCTGGTCTAATAACTTAGAGATCCAATGTGGTCAGGCAAATATGCTGGTAAGATCTAGCTAGTCCCACGATGATTGTGGTAGCATGAGAGAATATTTATACCAGCCAGTATAGAATACATGGTCAGATAAAGTGCCACATTTAGACTACCCTCTTATCTACGAAGTGATTTGCAGGAGGCAATCCAGAGCAGATGCAGAGGCTCTTAGAGGAGTCCTGCAACAGTAGAGCCCAAGGGTATCTGCTTGCTCCAGGAACATAAAGAGCCTCAAACTATTCCATCAGGTCAAGGGAATGAGGTCTATAATTGTTACTGGTATTTGGCATATCAAATACAACACAGGTAGCTTGCCTGGCTCTGCCGTGCAGGTGAGATACTCTTATGTTACCTCTAATCTTGAGCACTTATTCATCAACTGTGCCACCACTAGCCGGACTTGTGATCAGGTCTTCTGCTGGGTGGAGCTCTGACAAGAGGGGAGTCCATATTTGGAAGATGACAGCCCTCATGGTGTGGGGGCCTCAGAGCTCCACCCAGCAGAAGAGCTGATCACAGCCCAGCTGGTCAGAGACCCACCATGCAGCAAATTTTTTTTCAAGCCCAGCCTACATATGCTGATCCAGAGACTCACATACACATGGCAGAGCTGCTACCGGTCTCCCTATGCCCAGCTGATCATGTGGCACCAGGGAGGGAAAGCAAGTTCTGTCCCTGCCCACCACCCCAACAGAGCCTCGCAAGAAACTTGAGGACCCCCCTTTCTGTTCTACATATCAAAAGATCATTCTGTAAATGTGTTTCCTTCTGGCTTATCTAACTCATCATGATATACTCTAGTTCTATGCACATTGTGGCAAGTTGATTTATTTAATCTTTTCTTATAGTCGAATAGTATTTCATTGTGTATAACTACTATTCATGTGCTTGGGAGCATTTGGATTGTTTCCAGATTTTGACTTTTGTAAATAACACTTCAGTAACCATAGGTGTGAAAATGTCTCTTCAAAATAGCATTTGGGAACACTTGGGATAGATGCCAGAAAGTAGAACTGCTGAGTCATATTTAAGTTTAATAACTATTTTTTGAGACATTTACAACTGTTTTCCACAGAGGCTGAATCAGGAACATTTCCACCAACAGAGGATGAGGGTTTGTTCTCCCCCTATTTCCTAATAGAACTGACATTATTCTTCTAGTTTTGATTTATGCCAACTTTGGAGTTGATATTATCTGATATTATCTCATGTGATTTGCATTTCCATGACCATTATTCCGTGACTTGTTCATACATCTATTGGCCATAGTATGTCTGCTTTGAGAACATGCCTGTTGAGCTCTTTTCATTTTATATTATTTGTTGTGTTCAGTGCATTATATAAATTAGATATTAGTCCTCTGTCAGATGTTTGATGAGTGAAATTTTCTTTCTATTCATAGGGTATCATTTTATTCTAGACATACTTTATTTTATAGTTCAGAAGCTTCTTAATTTGATTTAGACCATTGTTGCAGGACTCCTCTGAGGGTCGCTGCACCTGCTCTGAATTGCAGCCTGCAAATCACTTCGTAGATAAGGGGGTAGTCTAAATGTGGCAGTTTATCTGACCATGTATGCTGTACTAGCTGGTATAAATATTCTCCCATGCTACCGCACTCATCGTGGGACTAGCTAGATCTTACCAGCATATTAGCCTGGCCACGTAGGACCCCTAAGTAATTAGACCAGAGAGAAATGCTGTTTGCTTCCAAGCAAACAAGCATGGCTCCCTGATATACTCAAAGGCAACTAAAATAAAAAACTACAATGAAGTAGAAGAGACTTGGGAAGGCTTGGAGAAATATTTAACTGGCATTAGTATTAGTCTTTGGTACAGAGACATGCCATCTCAGAAACCCCCTTCTCTACCCTATAAAGGCATTTCCAGGCAGATCTTGGCTCAAAACATTAGCATACAAAAGGGCCTAGGTGAGGTGCAGGGAGGGATTACCTAAGGGCATTTGACCCTCCCTGCTTTCCATAACAGTGGGAGGAAGGTCTGAGTTGCAGGGATATAAAACTAGCCTGCTTCCTCTCTCGCGTGCTTCTTTTTGGGCTCTCTCTTTGTGAGCGCTCACCCTTCTTGGGAGTCTTGTCTTCTTCTCCTTTTTACAGGACCTTTACACGTGGTGGCCGCCATCTTGGCCTACACGTGGCTGGGGTTCTAGCCTGGAATCCTAAACACCGGGCTTTTCCTTTTGCTGATTTGTATGCCTGAACCTGTGATAAGTAAAACCTTTTAAAACTGCTTTGGATTCCTGAGTTTTCATCCATTCCTCACCAGCCGGAGGTAGAAGGGAACTCGCTTCCCGGCACTGTCGGGGACCCGCGGGGAGCTCCCGACAGACCATTTGCTTCTTTGTTCTAGAATCCTCCAGAGTAAATATATCTATAATCCTACATACATTTTCCTTAATGTAATATATGAATTCATGTCTAAAATCCATAAATTACTATGCATTCATATCATGGTCTTTAATCCACTTTGATTTAATGTTTTTTAAAAAATGATGTAAGATAAGGATCAGGTACTTTTTTTTTTTTTTTTGCTTGTGGTTATCCAGTTTCCCAGAACTATTTGTTGGAGAGGCGTCCCCGTCTCCACTTCATTCACCTAAACTCTTCTTCAAAGAACAACTATTGGGGGCCAGAGCGATAGCCCAGTGGGTAGAGTGTTTGCCTTGCATGTGGCCGGCCCATGCCGGCCAGGGTTTGATCCCCTGCATCCCATATGGTCCCCTGAGCACCACCAGGAGTAATTCATGAGTGCAGAGCCAGGAGTAACCCCCTGAGCATTGCCGGATGTGACTCAAAAAGCAAAAAAAAAAAAAAAAAAAACAACATCTATTTATACACCTAAAAAATCTGTTTCTGGGTTTTCAATTATAGTCCATGAGTTTGAGAATCTATCTTATTGTCAGTTCTTACATAATCATATCTTTTGACCATAGTTTGCAGTTGACGATAAAACGACCTCACACCTTTTCCTCAGTGTTTCTTTGGAAAGTATAAGTATTTTAAAAATATATGTCTGTATCATTTAAAATGCTTAAAAACTGTTTAACTGTGTTGGATGGTTATTTTAACAATTCTGATTCTTATCCATGATAGATAAAGTGTTACATTTCCTTATATCTTCCATTTCTTTTAATAATAGTTGTCTTTTACCACCATTGTAAATTTTATTCCTAGATCCTTAATTTGTGGGTTACAATTGTGAATAGGATTATTTACTTAATTTTTCTTTTTGCCACTTCATTTTTTTTTTGCCTAAAAGAGGCGTTTTTGCCTCTCTCTCTCTCTCTCTCTCTCTCTCTCTCTCTCTCTCTCTCTCTCTGCCAGAGCTGCTACCAGCTCTCCCTGTGCCCAGCTGAACACAAGGAGTCTGAGAGGGAAGGCAGGTTCTAGCCATGGCCTGTCACCCCAGCATAGCCTCACAAGAAGCCAGAGGAACCCCCACACCATGAGGGCTGCCATTTCCCACATCATGACTCCCCACTCGTCAGAGCTCCACCCAGCAAAAGAGCTGATCACAAGCCCGGCTAGTGGCCGCACAGTTCATTAATAAGTGCTCAATTAGAGGTGACTATAAGAGTATCCCACCTGCACGGCAGAGCCTGGCAAGCTACCCATGTCGTACTTGATATGCCAAATACCAGTAACAATTATAGTCCTCATTCCCATGAAATGATGGAATGATTTGAGGCTCTTTATGTTCCTGGAGCGAGCAGATGCAATTGGGCTACACTAGCATATGACAGGGCATATAGAAATGTTACTGTGCCCACTCCAGCAAACAAATGATCAATGGGAAGACAAGTGATACAAGTGAAAAGATTGTCATGATTTCTCTGTTAATTTTTTCAGCATTTCCAATACTATGTTGAATAATATTTTTTAGACATACTGTGCCCAATCTTAGAGGAAGTGCTCTCAATTTTTCACTATTGAGTGTAACATTAGTTGTAGGCTTATGATAAATGACTTTCAGTATATTGAAGAAAATTCCTTCTAACCCTATTTTATTGAAAGTTTTTTATTAATCATGAATATTTGATATATTTTATTAGATATTTATGCCTTTATGGAAAACTAAAAATTTTCCTCATCTGCTATACTGTTGCAATACACCTGCCCAGAGCCTCTGCATCTGCCCTGGATTGCTTCCTGCAGGTCACTTCGTAGATAGGAGGATAGTTTAAATGTGGCTGTTTATCTGACCATGTATTCTATACTGGCTGGTATAAATAGTCTCTCATGCTACCACAATCATCATGAGACTGACTAGCTAGATCTTACCGGCATATTTGCCTGGTCACGTTGGATCTCTAAGTAATCAGACCAGAGAGAAATGCTGTTTGCCTCAAAGCAAGCAAAATGGCTTCCTGATAACTCAAAAGCAACTAAAATACAAAACTACCATGAAGTAAAGACGAGACTGTTGTGAAGGCTTGGAGAAATATTTAACTGGCATTAGTATAGTCTTTGGTACAGATGCATGCCATCTCAGAAACCCCCTTTTCTCTACCCTGTAGAGGCATTTCCTAGGCAGATCTTGGCTAGGCGACATTATCATCTAAAAGAGTCTAGGTGAGGTCCTGAGAGAAATTATCTGAGGGCATTTGACCCTGCTGGCTTCCCATAAAAGTGGGAGGTCTGTGTTGCAGTGATATAAAACTTGTCTGTCTCCTTTATCCGTCTCTCTTTTTTGGGCTCGCACTCTTTTTGGGTCACTCTCTTCCCCTTTCTGCTGGAGTCTTGTCTTTGTCTCCTCTCTAGAGGGCCTTATCACGTGGTGACCGCCATCTTGGCCTACACATGGCCTGGGTCTTAGCCGGGAATCCTAAGTACAGGGTTTTTCCTATTGCTGATTTGTATGCCTGAACCTCTGTTAAGTAAAGCATTTTAAAACCTTGCCAGATTCCTGTACCTTTCTAAGTCTGCCAGCCACCGATCCCCTGGGGCAGAAGAGGACCCTTGACCCTGATCCTGGATTTTGTGTGGGGTGCTGCAGCATTTTCCCCACTATACTATATCTACAGCCCATTTTTTCAGACTTTTATCTTAAAATTTTAGCCTGCATTTCAGATTTCAGGAGAAGCTACAGACTGCAAAGGAGTGGCACAAAGAACCAAGGATAGGGCCAGAACAATAGTACAGGCAGTGGGCATGTGTCTTGGGTTCAATTCCTGGCATCCCATATGGTCCCCTGAGCACTGCCAGGAGTAATTCCTGAGTGCAGAGCTAGGAGTAAACCCTGAGAATTGCTGGATGTGATCCCTAAAGCAAAAACAAAACAAAAACAATCCAAATCACCCCAAAAAACATAATAAGGAACCAAGGATCTGAAAACCTGGTACATGTAGTTAGTGGAATGACTGAGTTGGTGTTGAACTTGAATATTTCAAATAATACACAAAGTGGTCTGTGGAACAAACTTGAAAAAAGTTAGATGTTTCAGAAGTTATTTTCTTGCCATATCCAAATAACTCAAAATACACAATGGACTGAATCTGTGATGATTCTGATTTTAATAAGATAAGGAAAACCAAGAAGCCCTGAGAAGATTATCTCAGGTAATCAGGTAATTATTGAACACAGATGAAACTGTAATAAATAAAAACAAATATAACTTAACTTTTAACATTAGGCTGAGAAGTGGTTCTCCATAGTTCTTTATTTCTTGCATTTTTATTAAAGATTAAATGATAATGTATCTGAGGGTCTTGTGTCAGGATCACTGTCTTCCTGTTGTTCATCAATTTGCTTGGATTTGCTTGAGCGGACACCAGTAACATCTCCATACTTCCTGCAACAAGCAAGTGTAGCCCAAGGGTGTCTGCTTGCTCCAGGCATAGGAAGAGCCTCAAACCATTCTTCAGGTCATAGAATTGAGGTCCATAATTGTTACTAGTTTTTGGCATAACAAATAAAACAAGGGGAGCTTGCAAGGCTCTGCCGTGTGGGTGGTATACTCTCAGTAGAAGGCTCTCATCTAGAGCACTTATGAAACTTAAAAGGAGAAGATTGGGTTTTCTCTTGGATGGAGATCTGAGGAACTATGGAGTTTGGATGTTGAGAATGATTGACTGCATGTAGTGTGGGTTGCTCTGGCTTCTTGCTAGGCTTACTGGGATGGCGGGTATCAGTTAGAACCTGTCTAGAACTATATACAATGCATAAATGTGAAAGATCCTGGGAAGGACCTTATCCTAAAATCAGTATTATCTTAGAATATTGCGCTGCCAAAGTGGCAGCACACCAACAGAGCAGTCGGTCTGGTGTGGGTGGGTCTCTCTTCCGGGGCAGCTGGCATGGAGGCAGAGGAAAGGGCAGAGCCCAAATCTCTGCTCCGAGTCTGGCCAGCAGTGGGGGCAAATATAGTACAATGTATCTCAGCTTCCTTTGTACTTTGCAAGTTTCGACTTTATTCCATTGGTCTGCAAGCCTGTCTTTATTCCTAAACCATGGTGCTTTAATTACTACCACTTTGTAGTACAGTTGAAGTTGGGAAGACAATGCTTCCCATCTTCTTTTTTCTATGGATTACTTTAGCTATTCGTGGAGGTTTATTGTTCCATATGAATTTCAGGGGTGTTTGATGTATTTACTTGAAAATGTCATGGGTATCTGAATAGGGATTGCATTAAATCTGTATAGTGCTTTGCAGGAGAGCGGCCACTATGACAATGTTAATCCTTCCAAACGTGAGCAGAAGATGTGCCTACATTTCCTCATGTTGCCTTTCATGATATGAAATAGAATTTTTTAGTTTTCTTTATATAGGTCCTTAACCTCTTTAGTTAAGTTGATTCAGTGGTACTTTATTCTCTATCTCTCAATGATTATTAAATGAACCGTTCAATCATGAGACATTAAGTGTCAATTAGATCATAACATTGAACCCATACTTTTGTGCCTAAAAAGAGATACACCTGTATAATCAATATGAACACAGGCTCAAAATCAAAGCTATAAAACAATCTTAAAAGACAAAAAAATTCTTTAGAAAGTCAGGCATAACCTTATATCTATTAGATAATATAGACTTCAGATCTAAAAGGTCTAAGAGAGATGACAATATCACAATCAAGGAATCAATATACCAAGAACTTACATTCCTAAAGATACATGCTCCACTAATGCCCACGAAAGTTTTAAAACAACTATTTATAGACATGAAGATAAACAGACACAGCTCATGTAGGAGATGCCCAGCAATTCACTTTCACTATGGGATAGACAATCTAAATAAAATTTCTCTAAGGAAAAATGTGGCCTTGAAGGGAATAAATGGAAGACAAAGATCTAGTAGACATATATAGGGCCCTCAATCTCCCCAAATTTGAGTACACATCTTCTCCAATATACATAGCACATTCTTCAAGATAAAACACACACTGGGTTACAAAACTATCTTCATAAAACCAAGAAAATATATGTCATATCAGGTATCCTTTCAGACCAAGAGGCTTTGAAAAAAGGAAATTAATCATGAAAGGAATTGGGTCTAAAACTCTAGCACTGGAAAAATAGACAGTTTAGAAGAAATATAGGAAATTCGGGTCATAAGAGAAATCAGAGTGAAAGTGAAAGTGAAAGAAGGAATCAGGATCTCCGACCTTCTTTGCTGTTCCAGAGTCAGGAACACTGTCTTGTTTGCCAAGGCATCGAAAATCTGATGGGCTGGACATGTAATGCGATTTGGAGATGACCGCTGGACTAGAGCCGTTACGGACTGGATCCCATGGGATGTCAAAGATCTCATGGCCACCCACCTACAAGATGGTCAGACTTCTTCGTCAAGACCCTGACTGAATGGTTTGAGGCTCTTTGTATTCCTGAAGCAACCAGATGCCATTGGGCTACACTGGCACGTGATAGGGTCAAATGGAAATATTACTGGCGCCCGCCAGAGCAAATTGACAAATAACGGGATGTCAAGTGATCAAGTGATCAAGAGAAATCAGAGAAGAAATAATAAGATTCTTGGAAATAAGAGAAAATGAAGATATGTGTTACCAAAGCTCATGGACACAGCAAGGGTTATCTAGAGCAGAAAGTTTATGTGTTCATAACGAAAAGTGCCACATAAATAGCCTAATAGCTTATGTAGCTAGAGAAAGGCCAACAAAAGGAACCCAAAGCAAGCATAAGAAAGGAAATAATACAACACAGAGCAGAAATTAATGAAATGGAAACTGAAAACAATAGCAGGAAACTTTACTTTTTCAAAGAAATAGCTCCTGGTTTCATTGATATTGTTAAGGTATTAACATTTTTAACAAGATTAACAATCCATTATCAAGATAAACAAAGAGATAGAGAAAGCTAATAAAACAAATCAGAAACTAAAGGGGAGATGTCACAACAGATACCACAGAAATTTAAAGGCTCATCAGGGGTTCCTTAAAAATCTTTATGCCACAGAGTTGAACCTATAGGAAGTGGATTTTTTGGTTCCTATAACTTGCTAATGTTAAACCAAAAGGAAACAGAAACCCTGAAGTGGCTGTTTACTATCAAGGAAATCGAAATAGTAAAGTTCTCCCAAAAAAACAAAAGCCCAGACACAGAATGATTAACTTTTGAGCTCTTCCAAATCTTTAAAAAAGATCTACTCCTAGTATTTTTCTGGCCTTTACAGAATGTTGAAGAAACTAGAATCATCAGTTCTTATGAACAAACAAAACTATGTTGTCAAAAGCAGATAATAATGTCACATAAAAATAAATAAGATGCAAAGATTCTCAACAAAATACTAGCAAATAAATTCCAAAAATGCATCTAAAAGAGCATACACCATAACCAAGCATAATTCATCTCAGGTATGCAAAGACACTTTAAGAATATCAGTCATGCGGTGTTACACAATACCAACACAAGGAATAATAAAAATCACATGATATGTCAACAGACACAGAGGGTGTTTGCCAAAATATTTTCCTACTTAAGATAAATGTAAAGGAATGTGGGGGAATGGAGGGAATGTGGGGACATTGGTGGAAGGAATGGGCCACTGGTGGAAGGATGGGTTCTGGAACACTGTATGACTGAAACCCAATTATGAACATATTTTGTAATTGTATATCTCACAGTGGTATAACAAAACATTTTTTACAAAAAGTCCAGGTGGACTGGTCCATGCTTGGAAACTTGCCTAAGTGGTTGGGGGAGAAAGGACCACTATGACAATTATCATTGGAAATGATCACTCTGGACAAGAGCTGTATACCGAATGTAGCTAGGATCAAACATGATAAGGTTTCAGTATTTCTGCCCAAAAAAGGAGGGGGGAAGGACTGAGGAAAGAGGGGGAGAGAGTGATCAAAAAATGTGCCTCCCATGGAGGCTGGCTGGTGGTGGGGAGATGGGGTGGCAGGAGGGAAACTGGAGATAATGGTGGTGGAAAACTGGTGAAGGGACAGGTGTTGAAACATTGTATGACTGAAACCAAACAATGAATAACTTTGTAACTATGTATCTCAAGTCATTCAATAAAAATGTAAAAAGTAAAATTAAATAATAACTCTCCCAATAAAAAAGGTGACAGAAGGAACCTCAGCATAGATAACATGTTCAGTGGTGAAAATCTAAAATCCTTGTTTCTAATATTTAGCACAAGACAAAGTTGCAACTCATTATACTACTACTTAATAAAGCTTTGAAGCCCTTGCCATAGAAATATGGTCAAATAGAGAGAAAGACAAAGAGAAAGAATGTATCCTAAAGAGGAAGTGATTTACTCTATTCTCACATGACACCATACTACACATTTATACTGTAAAGCAGTAGGTTAAAAAATTATGCACATTAGGGTTGTGGGTTAGAGGGTTAGAGTTAGGGGAATAAAAGTGGGGGGGAAGGATAAAAAAGAATAACGATAAAAAGGAAAAGTAACGTTCAAAAATCCATGGCTTTTCTACATGAACATGGTGAAATAAAAGAGATTGGGCATTTAAAAATAGGTATCAGTTTAACCTGCCTGCCCCTCAAGGTGTTGCAGGTGTGGCTGTGGTGCCCAGCTGTGTCGGCAGGTGGCAGACAGGAGACAGGCTTGTCTACACCTCAGGGCTCTGCCCTGTGGGCCCTGGATGTTTGATGATCTGACATAGAAAAATACTGGACCCTCTGGGATGAACCCAGAGTCACAACAGAGCCTGGCAAACTACCCGTGGTGTACTTGATATGCCAAAAACAATAACAATAATGGACCTCATTTCCAACAAATGGAAATGTTACTGGCGTACACTCAAGCAAATCAATGATTCATGGGAAGATAAGTGATACTAGTGATCAGCTTAACAAAAGAGGTGACTTATACAAAGCAAATGATATTACTACTAAATTAATAAAAACAGATATGAGGAAGTATATTTACATCCTCTGTTCATGGATGGGAAGGATTGCTGTTTTCCCAATGACAGTCATGGCCAAAACATTATATAGATACAATGCAGTCACTATAAAAGTACCCATAACATAGTTTAAACAACTATTTTATTTTTCCTTATGTTCTTTATTAAGACACTTTGATTTACAGAGTTGTAAGTAGGTTACTTCAGGCATGCAATGTTTCAACACCTTGTCCCCTTCCCTCCACCAGTCTCCCCTATTCCCCCCCCCCCACCCTACAGCTTGCCCTCTTTGCAGGTATACAACTTTATTTCACAGTGCTTGTTCCAACAAAACTTAAGGAGGGATGGGTGCTGGAACACTGTATAACTGAAACCCAATCAGGAACAGCTTTGTAATTATATATCTCATGATGGTATAAAAAATTAAAAAAAATAATAAATTAATAAAATGGCAATTAAAATTATCAGAAAACAAACCAATAAAGACCAATTTGTCATGAACAATTGCTATATGTATTTAACTTTTCTTAATCTAGTAGAGGACAACCATCTGCACCATTTTTTTTTTATTTTTAATATCTTTTATTATACTATCATGAAATAAACAATTACAGAAATGTTCATGTTTGGGTTTCGCCATACAGTGTTCCAGCACCCATTCCTCCACCGGTGCCCATTTCTCACCACCAATGTCCTTGATTCCTTCCCCCTCCCTGGCCTGCCGCTATGGCAGGCTCTTTATCTCTTTTCTCTCTTATTCTTTCTCTCTCTCTCTCTTTCTCTCTTCCTTCTCTTTACATATATATATGTATATATATATATATATATATATATATATATATATATATATATATACTTAGAGGTTATCATGTGTATCTTTTTGCCTGTATTTAATGCTTAGATCTATATGGTAAAAGCACTTTCAACAGTCATTGGCACACTGTTCCGTTCTCTTTCTTACCTAAGCTCTGCTTCCACACGTTTGTGGTAATTCCCACCTTTGACAAAACTCCTGATCTACCTTTTGCCTGACCTTGGATATTGGCAGCAAAGCAGAAGCTTCTCCCCTAACCCATCAGTCTCTTTTTCACGGAGATAAGTCCGGCAAGACCTAGGTCTCCCTCATTTTATGCTGGGGGCTGCTGGCCAGAGCCCCCGACATCTTGTGCCCAATATGGAGCAACTTAATCCTGACACCAGACCAGAACTCCACCCAGCAGAAGAGCCTAGCACAGCCTGGATCACCAAGACCCACCCTGCAGCAGTCTTTTTCAAGTCTGGCCCAGGTACGCTGATCCAGAGAATCACAGACATGGGGCAGAGCTGCTACCGACTCTCCCTGTGCCCAGTGGCTCACAAGGCACCTCGAGGGATGGCAGGTTCTAGCCCTGGCCTGCCACCCCAGCAGAGCCTCACAAGAAGCCAGACCACATCCCCCTCACTCCATGAGGGCCGCCATTTTCCACATCCAGACTTCCCTCTAGTCAGAATTCCACCCGGCAGAAGAGCCTAGCACCTTACAGCCATGCGATTCATCAATAAATGCTGGAGATCAGAGGTGACTATGAGAGTATGCCACCCACACAGCAGAGCCTGGCAAGCTACCCATGTCGTATTTGATATGCCAAATACCAGTAACAATTATAGACCTCGTTCCCATGACCTGATGGAATGGTTTGAAGCTCTTTATGTTCCTGGAGCAAGCAGATGCCCTTGGGCTCTACTTGCATGAGATAGGACATATGGAGATGTTACTAGTGCCTGCTCGAGCAAATTGATGATGAACAGGAAAACAGTGATACAGTGAGACAGTGATGTATATATATTTATGTCATGCAAATAAATGCAGTCATTATATATCTGTCTCTCTCCTTCTGGCTAATTTCACTCAAGATGATCCTCTCCATGTCCATCCATTTATAGGCGAATTTCATAACTTCATTTTTCCTAAAAGCTGCATAGTATTCCATTGTGTAGATGTACCAAAGTTTCTTTATCCAGTCATTGATTCCCGGGCACTCTGGTTGTTTGCAGATTCAGGCTATTATGAATAATGTGCTATGAACATAAAATTAGGGATTGTGTTTCCGCTGCGTGTTTTTGGCTTCCCAGGGTATATTCCCAGGAGTGGTATGGCTGGGTCAAATGGGAGTTTAATTTCTAGTCTTTGGAGGACTGTCCATATAGTTTTCCAAAAAGGCTGTACTAGGAGACATTCCCACCAACAATGGATGAAAGTCCCTTTTCCCCACATCCACGCCAGCTCTTGTTGTTCTTGCTCTTTTGGATATGTGCCAGTCTCTGTGGTGTAAGATATCTAATTCTTGTTTTGATTTGACTCTCTTTGATGACTAATGATGAGGAACATTTTTTCATATGCCTTTTGGCCATTCGACCTTGTTCCTTGTCGAAGTTTCTGTTTTTTCTTCTCCCCATTTTTTGATGGGGTTGGATATTTTCTTCTTGTAAAGTTTTGCCAGCCATCTGCACCATTATTGAGTGCCATACTCAAAGCCACCTGAAGGGAAGTTTCTCCTGTCCTTTAAAACTATTCTCACAATGTTTCTTGCAAAACTGGTTTCCAGGCTATGATTTCCCTAAGCTGCTGCCTGTCCTGAAGCTCTGTATAGTTCATTCAAAGCTGAATAATAATCTAACTGGATAGAGGATTCCTAGTGAGATGATCATGTCACTGAGTTTTTGTTCTATATCCTTTTATATACTTTTCTGGATCCTATAGAGTCTCATTTGACAGATCTATTTATCTTATGGCATTTTCTTTGTATGTAAGTTCCTCTTTTGATCTTACTGCCTTTAATAGTCTGTCTCTACCATTGGATTTTATAATTTTGAGGCACTGTGACCTGTAGTTTTCCTAAATTAGTCTGTTTTCACTGGGATCCTTTGGAGCTCTTGTATGTAATTCTTGGACATATCTGTAACCCTCAACTCTGGGAAGTTTGTATCAGTGACTTTAACTATTGTTTGTTCATCATATTTACCTTCCTGTTCTTCAGGGATTTCAATGATTGTTCCTCTTGAAATCATCCCATTGTTCTCTGGTATGCTATTCATTTCTTTTCAGTTTAAATGCATTTATTTAAATTCATTTATTTTAAAATGATTGAATTTGAATTCATTTATTTTAATATGATTGCATTTAAATTTAAATTCATTTGTTTTCCACCTTCCACTGTTTCTTAGCTTTTCCTCCTTTTCCTCTTGGAGCTCCTG
The DNA here is from genome assembly GCA_021461705.1 of Cryptotis parvus. Classification (NCBI taxonomy): domain Eukaryota; kingdom Metazoa; phylum Chordata; class Mammalia; order Eulipotyphla; family Soricidae; genus Cryptotis; species Cryptotis parvus. The sequence continues at coordinate 28,991 of JAJIBD010008432.1, read as the reverse complement.
TATATTTTGCACAGTTTCTATTTTACTGCTATTCAGAGAGCTTCTATTGAGTTTTTATATCACCTACCATGTTTTTAATTTTTGTAATTTATGACTGTAGTAGGTTTTATCATTAATCCTATCATACATTCTTGGGTTTTGAGCTCTTTGATAATCCCATTAATGGTGTCACTAAATACAGTGTCTGAGGATTTGTTGGTATAGTTTATATCTTTGGTGATGTTGCTTTTGATCCTTGAACTTGGTGGTTTTCTAATTTCTTTTTTGCCTCATTAGTTTTCTCATTTCTAGAGAGCCAGAGTGATAATACTGCAGGTAGGGTGTGTATTATGCATGTGACTGACCTAGATTCCACCTTTGGCACCCGTATGGTCTACTGAGCCCACCAGGAGTGATTCCTGAGTGCACAGTCAGGAATAAACCCTAAGCACTACCTGGTAGAGCCCAAAACAAACAAACAAAAAATGAGGGGAAGATGCAAACAGAAACTTTCTCAAGGATGACAGATGGCCAAAAACCAATTTTAGAAAAATGTTTTGCATCACTTATAATCAGGAAATACAAATCAAAACAATAATGAAATCAGATGACATCATCATCTCATGCCAAGGAGACAGAAACACATCACAAAAAGCAAAATCAACCAGTATAGGCAGGGATATGGGTGAAAAGGATCCTAATTCACCACTGGTTGCATATCAAATCATCCATATATTTTGAAAACAATGTAGACACTATATTTAAATAAAACTAGGAATAGAACTTCCATGCAACCCCAAAATTTTGCCCTTTGACATTAACCCCAGGGCACAAGAATTCTATCATAAAAGGCATTGTATTTCTATGTCCATTACAGTAACATTCATAATAGCCAAATAATGGAACCAATTCAAGTGCCCAAAAACAGATGAATGATAAAGCTATGAGATATATATATATATACCATTATATATTATGATATATACCATTATATATTATATATAATAACATATATTATAGAACATATACTATAAATAGTACAATAGTGTATATAACAAACATTATAAATAGTACAACAGTAATATTGCATTATGTACATAATGAAATATTACTCAGTCAAAAGAAAGATGAAGTCATGCCATTTGGCACAGTATGGATGGATCTGGAAAATATCATTGTTGGCAGAAGGTAGACCCGACCTGATAGGACATTCCTGCTTCATATCATGCTAAGTGACATTACATAGTTTTGTTGAGATTCAGCTGTAGACCTATCTTTCCACATTCTTGGACAAAGTCAGCCAGCATTTGTGCCGCTTGGCTAATGTTTGGTGTTATTAGAATCATGTAATCGGCGAAGCAGAGGTGGTGTAGTTGCCGACCATCTATCTTCACTCCCATTCCTTCCCATTCTAATTATCGCATCATGTTCTCGAGGGTGGCACTGAAGAGTTTTGGTGAAATGGTATTACCCTGCTGAACCCCTCTTTTGACATCAATGATTACTTTCTTGAAGAATGGTGATATCCTGGTGGTGAATCCGTAATACAGCTCATGAAGGATCTTGATGTATTGGGTTTGAACACCCTTTTTTGGCTAGGGCTTCAATGTCCACTTCAGTCTTCACAGAATCTAAGGCTTTCTTTAAATCTATGAACGTGAGACAGAGTGGCATCTTGAACCCCCTACAAACCTCAATGAGCTTGGTTACCGTGTGCATGTGGTTAATTGTGCTGAATCCTTTCCGGAAGCCAGCTTGCTCACATGGTTGTCCTCATCTAGTCTTCTGCCAATCCTGTTCAGAATGACTAGAGTGAACAGCTTGTAGATGATGGACAACAGGCAGATGGGGCGATAGTTGCCAATGTCATGAATGTCTCCCTTCTTGAACTGTAAAACTGTCCTGCTGGTTTTCCATTGGGAGGGCACCGTGCATTTATACAGGTAGCATGTGAAGAGCCGAGCTAGTGTATTGATGAGTACCAATGGCAGATTCTTCAGGTGTTCAGGTCTGACTTTGTCTGGGCCGGGTGCTGTTCCCTTTTTTACTGACGAAATGGCATGTCGGATTTTAGAAGGGAGAAGGTTGGGAATGACATATCCATCCTGCGGAATTTGGTATGTGGGCAGGTGGACGTGGCTATCAAAGAGATCTGAGTAGAAGTCATGGATAATCTTCTCCATTGCCTTTCTGGAAGATGTGATCCATTCATCAGGATGTCGGAGGGCAGTCATCTTGGTCTTATAATTGGGGAAGGACAGGCTGGAGGTGCGAATGCTTTTCCCGGCTTCTGCTACTTCTTCCAGTATTTCTGTTCTTCTCTCTTTGAGGTCTTCCTTTATCGCTTCTCTGCACTGCTTTGCAAGATTAGATGTTAGCATTTGGTTGCCTGAGGCTCAGCGTCTTGCCACATTGGCAAATGAGCTCGAGAGTTTTTGAAGACAGGCGTCCTTTTGTCTCTTTCTCTGTCTCGGCATTTTTCACACAATCATGGAATCATATTCATGAAAAATGAACTAGTTCCAGATGCCCCATTTGCTCTCATGGAACAAACATCTCTGAATGCAGCAGTTATGTGTACCTAGGTCGAGAAGTCAACATGGTGAATGACCTAAAACCTGAGCTGCCCAGGAAAGAAAGCTGCATGGAATGCCTTCAAAAGCATTGAAAAAATAGCTAAAAGGACAAAGAACCTTTGGCTCGAGCACATCTCTTCAACTCCACTGTTCTCCCTTCATTAACATATGCCTCAGAGACCTGGGCCCTATGAAAGAAGGATGAGAATGCTATTCAGGTCTGCCAAAGAGGAATCAAAAGAGCTATGCTTGGAATATCACGCCTCATTCAAGTGAGAGAAGGATTTTGGAGTTCGACCTCAGTCACTATTCCAGAATCAGGGACGCTGTCTCGTTTGCCAAGGCATCGAAAATCAGATGGGCTGGACATGTAATGCGATTTGGAGACAACCACTGGACTAGAGCCATTACTCACTGGATCCCACAGGATGTCAAAAGATCATGTGGCCGCCACCTACAAGATGGTCAACCTTCTTCTTCAAGACCCTGAAGGAAAGGTTTGAGGCTCTTAATTTTCCTGAAGCAACCAGATGCCATTGAGCTACATTGGCATGTGATAGGGTCAAATGGAAATGTTACTGGCACCCACTCAAGCAAATAGACGAATAATGGGATTCAAGTGATCAAGTGAAGTGATCAAGTCACATGAGAAGGAGAGGGAAGGGTATAGTATGAGCTCCTGCATATGTGGATATAAAGATACACATCAAGGAAATAATGGATTCCCACAAGCAGTAGAGATTGGGAAAAGGTGCTTAGCAGGAAACTTACCACAGTAAAGGGACCTGGTGGATGTCTAGAGTGACAGAGAAGGGGAATAAGACTTGTTGGGCATAATTGAACAACAGTGGAGGGAAATGGAAATTTTGTGAATGATGTGATGCGTTAAATCTTACTATTTACAGTATTATAAATCATGGCACCTAAAATATTTTTTAAATGTTATCAGACCCAGAATAATATATATATATATATATATATATATATATATATATGTAGCAAAATACAATTTTGAAGCTCTGAGGCCAATCCCTGGAACCAGTATAAAAATTACAAAAATAAAAATGAAAGTATATATATTTTATTTATACTTTTGAACAATATATTGCTTTGGCTTTTTGATTATAAGAATTAGTTTTTTTGCATGTTTTATTTTGTGTATATCTTTACCTTTAAGCATTATATCAAGGATATGAATATCAGGATGAAGCACACACTTAAGCATATACACACTCAACGTGGAGCCAGGAAAATACTTAAAGCAAATACTTAATAGACTTCAAGTAGATAGTTGCAACAACACGATAGTAGCTGGAGAATTTCACACCACCTTGTCACCTCTTGATAGATCAATGACACTAAAACTCAGGAAAGAAATATAGGCATTGAAGAAATAAATGGAAGATAGAATATTAGTAGATATATAAAAGATCTTTTGTCCCCAAACAGCTGAATACACATTCATATCCAGTGCTTATGGGAATTTCTCCAAGATTGACTGCATGCTGGGCAACAAAATATACTTCCATAAATTCTAGAGGATAGAAATTGTTATCAACTATCTTTTCAGACCATGATGCACTTAAATAGAAGTTAATTACGCAGAGAAAGGAGAATCAAATCAAACACCTGGAAATTAAATAGCTCACTACTGAACAACCATTAGGTTAGAGAGGAAATCAAAGAAGAAATCAAAAAAATTCCTGGAAACAAATGAGAATGAGCACATGAGCAATGACAATTTGTGGAAGAGACGAAATATTTCAATAATCACTTGTATCACTTGTCTTCCTGTTGTTCATCGATTTACTTGAGCAGGCACCAGTAACATCTCCAAATGTCCTGTCGCAAGCAAGTGTAGCCCAAGGGCATCTGCTTGCTCGAGGGACAGGAAGAGCCTCCTCAAACCATTCCTTCAGGTCATGGGAATGAGGTCTATAATTGTTACTGGTTTTTGGCATATCAAATAAAACACAGGTAGCTTGCCAGACTCTGCCGTTAGGTGGTATACTCTCAGTACAAGGCTCTCATCTCAAGCATTTACTGATGAAACTTAAAGGGGAAAGATCATGTTTTCTCTTGGGTGGAGCTCTGAGGAACTGTGCAGCCTGGATGTTGAGAATGACTGACCTCATGATATGGGAGTTTCTCTGGATTCTTGCTAGGCTTACTAGGATGATGGGTTTCAGTTAGAATCTGCCTAGAACTGTATATAAGCGTACAGATATGAAAGATCCTCGGAAAGGACCTGATCCTAACATTTAGTATTATCTAAGACTGTTATGCAGTCATGGAGTGGCCGTGAGCCGATGGATCTGTGGCTGTGGCATGTCTCTCTCTTCTGGGGCAGCTGGCATGAATGTGGAGGAAAGGGCGGAGGAGTCCAAATCTCCGTTTGAAGTCCGGTCAGCGTGGCCCCTCCCCAGCACGTGTGAGCGAACCCTTGGAGTAATGTTGGACTTGGCCAGGGGCTGGCTGAGCCCTCTTACCGCCCAATCGGAGGTCAGCTCCATGGGTTTTCAATAAATCATTTTATTGAATAATTTAATATTCAATTACTCCATTGAATTAAATTACTCCTATTACTACATTTCAATAAATCAAATAAAAAATTAAAGGGGGAACATCATAACAGAAACCTCAGAAATTGGGAAGATCGTCAAAGATTACTTTGAGAATCTGTATGCCACAAAAACAACAGAACTTAGAAGAAATGGAAAAAGATTCCTGGAATACTGTAAGCTCCCAAGAGTGAACCAAGAAGACTTGGGTACCTAACAGGCCTATCACTATTGATAAAATTGAAATGGTAATAAAAAGTCTTCTCTAAAACAAAAGTCCAGGTCCAGATGAATTCACTAGTGCATTCTTCCAAACAATTAAAGAAGACCTAGTGTCAACCCTTTCCAGGCTTTTCTAGGAAATTGAAGAAACAGAAACACTCCCAACGATTTATATGAGGCAAATATCACCCTATTACTAAAAGCATACACAGACACCACAAAAGAAAAAAATCACAGGCCAATATCCCTGATGAATACAATTGCAACGATTCTCCACAAAATACTAGCAAAAAGTATCCAACATCTCATCAAAAAGATCAGACACAATGATCAGGTAAAATTTATTCCAGTAATGCAAAGATGGTTTAAGTTCATCAAAATAATAACACCGTAAGAATAAAAAATAAAATTAAAATAAAATTTAAAATAAAATATTATTGTATTATGTATTATATTGTACAGAGAATGTATTTGACTAGGTTCATTATACAAATAATGGAAAAGAATATAATAAATTAAAAAAAAATCCTGTTCACAATTGTCTCAGAATATCAACTACCTCAGAATCAGCTTAACTAAAGAGGTTAAGGACATATACAAACTAAACTTCAAAAATCTACTTCAAAACCATAAAGTGGGACATGAGGAAATGGAGACAAATTCTCTGCTCAGGATTAGGAGGATTAACATTGTCATAATGGCAACACTCTCAAAGCACTATGAAGATTTAATGTAGTCTCTAACACACTCATGACATTTTTCAAATAAATACACTAAATACTCCTGAAATTCATATGGAACAATAAACTATGAATAGCTAAAGCAATCCTTGGGGAAAAAGAAGATGAGGATTACCTTCCCCAACTTCAACTGTACTACAAAGTGGTAGCAATTAAAACACTATGGTATTGGAATAAACACAGACTTGTAGACCAATTCAATAGAGTGGAATATCCTGACACAGACCCTTAACTATATGATCATTTAATCTTTGATAAATAAGAAAGAAATATGAAGTGGAGTAAGGAATGCCTCTTCAACAAGTGGTGTTAAGAAGATGGGCAGCTACATGCAAAAACAATGAAATGAATACAGACCTCTATCTAATGGCATGCAAAAACTCAAATTAAAGTGGATTAAAGACCTCAACATCAGACAAGAATACATAAGTTAAAAGAGGAAAATGTAGGCAAGCCCTTCATGACATTGAAGCTAAAGGTATCTTCAAAGATGAAACACCACTGACCAAGAAGTGGAAGCAAAGATAAACAAAGGGACTATATTAAACTAAGAAGCTTTGGTACCTCAATAGAAATGATGACCAAGGTACAAAGACAGTCCACAGAATGAGAAAAATTATGTACTCAACGCCCATGTGTGAAGTGGTTGTTATCCAAGGTATATAAGGCACTGGTAGAACTTTACAAGAAAAACAATCTGACGTCATCCAAAAAATGGGGAGAAGAAATGTACACAAACTTCCTCAAAAAGAAATTGAAATGGCCAAAAGGCACATGAGAAAAGTGTTCTATATCACTAATCATTAGGGAGATGCACTTCAAATGGCAATGGAATATCATCTCACATCACGGAGACTGGCACACACCCCAAACAACAAGAGCAACCAGTGCTTGCATGGATGATGGGAAGAGGCAATTCTTATTCATTGGTGGGAATGCCAACTGGTGCAGTGTTTTTTGGAAAACAACGAGGACATGTCTCAAAAAACTAGAAATTGAGCTCCTATTTGAATCAGGAATACCACTTCTGGGAATAAACCATGGTGACCCAAAAAATACACAGCAGAAACAAACAGTATCTGCAATTCTATATTCGTTACATCTCTATTCATAACAGTGCGAATCTCAGTGCCCAAGAACAGGTGACTGGATAAATAAATTATGGTATATATAGACATAAAATACTACACAGCTGTCAGAAAAAAAAATAAGTCATGAAACTTTCTTATAAATGGATGTCCATGGAGAGTATTATTCTGAGTGGAATGAAAATGAATTCAAAGAGAGTGACAAGTATACAATGACTGCATTCATTTGTGCGATATAAAAAATACTACATATGAAACTAAAATCCAAGGTCAGGGAAAGCAGAGGCCAAGAGACTTGGTCAATGGGTAGAAGCTTGCCACAGGAGTGTGTGGTAAGCACAGTGAGGATAGAGAAAAGACCAATATGAAAATAATATTTGGAAATGATTATTTTAGACTGGTACAGGGTATTGAAATTAGGTAAAGAGATATACCTGACAACATTTCAATATCTGTATTGCAAATCCTAAGGCCCAATTAGAGAGATAAAAAAGAGACAGACATAGAGACAGACAGACAGATAATAGACATGCCTGCCACAGAGTCAGGTAGGGGAGGAAAACAAGAAACACTGGTTGTGGGAGAAGGGATGAGTGTTGGAATATTATACAACTGAAAATGAGTAATTGTGGTTTACTAATTGAAAACTTTGTAAGTGTGTATCTCACTGAAGATCAATTGTAAATATTAAAGAATAAATAAATAAATAAATATTACCCAAGTATATGCATTTATGGACACTAATGTCTTTTCTCTCCAAGCTCAAAGATTTGAGTTTGTTCCTTGTTTTGCTAGTAGAGTCACACACTCTCTATTCAGGGGGTCTCTATGTATTCTCGCAGGTGCTACTTCTTTAGGAGCCATTCCCAAGAGTACATAAACTGATTCACAGAACATGCGCAATCTAATCCCAAATCATGACTGCAAACTCCATTCTAAGTGTTGCTTATTTGTGGTATTCCCAGGCAGATCCCTGGCATATCTCTCTTCACAATCTGGTCACAACCTTTACTCCTTTTTCTCCTTCCTTATACTGTGTCTCCACCTCTAACCCTGCTCTTACTTTCTTTGATTTCAAACCATACCCAACATCCCTCAGATAGCTTTGAATTGGTTCCACATGTTGTGCTTTTAGGTTCAATATCTACTCAGGACTGTATGCATTTTAAACTCTGTATTCTATAAGAGAAAATATAAATTCTGATATAGACCCTTACAAATTGTGCTCAAGAAACTAGACTAAATTTATTACAACATTCCATAGTCTGGGAAATAAATTTTTATACATAGTAAATAAAAATAAAATTACCTATCAGTGATATTTGCTAAGGAAAAAACTGGGGCTTTCTTTCTTTCTTTCTTTCTTTCTTTCTTTCTTTCTTTCTTTCTTTCTTTTCTTTCTTTCTTTCTTTCTTTTCTTTCTTTCTTTCTTTCTTTCTTTCTTTCTTTCTTTCTTTCTCTCCTTCCTCCTCTTTCTTTCTTTCTCCTTCCTTCCTTCCTTCCTTCCTTCCCTTCCTTCCTTCCTTCCTTCCCTTCCTTCCTTCCCTTCCTTCCTTCTTTCTTTCCTTCTTTCTTCTTTCTTTCTTTCTTTCTTTCTTTCTTTCTTTCTTTCTTTCTTTCTTTCTTTCTTTCTTTCTTTCTTTCTTTCTTTCTTTCTTTCTTTCTTTCTTTCTTTCTTTTTCTCTCTCTTTCTTTCTTTCGTTCTTTCTTTCTCTCTTTCTTTCTCTCTCTCCCTCCCTCCCTCCTTCCCTCCCTTCCTTCCTTCCTTCCTTCCTTCCTTCCTTCCTTCCTTCCTTCCTTCCTTCCTTCCTTCCTTCCTTCCTTCCTTCCTTCCTTCCTTCCTTCCTTCCTTCCTTCCTTCTTTCTTTCCTTCCTTCCTTCCTTTTTAGATTAGGAGAAGAATAGAAATAGTTCTCTCCCCAAGAACAAGTTAGACTCATGATATCATTGGAATTATTGAGTAACTCAAAGGCAGACAAAGGAAACCACATCAGCCACAAAAACAAATTTTATTTACCTCTCCCTATGGTAGTTTGAGATTTTCCCAGGCAAGAACTGACCACTTGTGAAATGGCTTCACTTTGAAGTTCAAGGGTAGATAAAATCTCAGTCCTAGGTGGCATGGCCATTGGGGTGAGGAAAAAATGATACATATGAAAAGGAGAATACTTTTATTGGTGATTCTCCTGTTTCTTTCTGTTGTGATTTTTTTAAATTGCTGTGCATTGTAGGACAATATGTACAGACCCATCTCTGTTGTAGATTGAGTACATGGGACCATGAAACACAGATTTAAGTAAGGGGTAACTTTAGTCTTAATACTGGATATTTACCAGTGATCCTCTGATGCACTTAAAAATGGTATATTTGATGGTTTTATTCAGTTTATTTTAGTTTTTTAATGAAAATATTTTTGGTAGAAAATAAAAAATGGCTACCTTATTCTCATATCAGTTTATGTACCAGAATAGGAATTCCCCTGACTCTGCTGTGAAGAAATTGGAAAGAATCTTACTTATACTCATGAAGTAAGGTTATGTCTTTGAGTGAAGTGAAGGTAAAAGGTTAACATGCTCAAAAGGCTTTTGTAACATTTTATTGTGCAAATTCTTCTGAATTTTCTGCTTTACTTCTGTACTTTTGAAGAGATAGATGACTCTTACCTATTTTAACCAAAGAACAGAAACAGTTTCAGAAGGAAATGAGAAAAAGCACATTTAAAAATAACCTCAGTCAGAATTAACATGCAAAGAACCTGATTTAGAGCACAAATTTGATTGCACTTCAATGAAGAAAATATTGTTTGTATTATTTTAGTGCTAGTTAAAAATCAACACTTGCCATGTGATATTAAGAGATCCGTTAATAAAAGCAGTATAATACAACATTCAGCTTAAGTCATTATTTCAATTAAACAAACATTTAATAAGCATTAAATGTAAGACGTATCACATATTCTAGAAAATATATAAAATCTATGAATATAGGGAGAATAAATAGTACGGAAGGCACTTGCCTTGTTGGTGGTCTACCTGGGTTCAGTCCCAGGCACCTTGTATGGTCCCCTGAGCCATGACAGGAGCAGTCCCTGGGCACAAGAGCTAGTAGTAAGCCCTGAGCATCATTGGGTGAAGGGGATCCATTGGCTTCCACTGTATCCAAATAAATTCCCTTTACCCAAGAGCAGGTTGCAGAAGGACAAAATCCATGAGTTCAGCACAGATCCAAAAGACTTCTACTTATCACCAATAATTAAACAAACTCTGCTAATACAATCCAAGGTCTTGGGAACCACAAACGTCTAATTCCTGGCTGGACCTCCAACTATGTGGTCAGGTCAGATCTAAAAACAAAATAACTCTTCCCCAAAAGGTAGGTTTTTCTTCTCAAAACAGTGCCAAAAGCCCATGACTTCCTTCATGGACTGGCCTTGCAAAATCAAAGACCAGCACTCATATAAAAATCTCTAGATAAACACAACTAGCCCAAGTCTTACAAATGTTAATTTGCAACATGTTACATAGCCAAGAGCCTGCTTTTCTGCTATTGCAAAGCACTTGTAGAGATGGGAGGATGCACCTAAGAATAAAAGTATCTCAGGATATAATACATGGGGAAATAACATAATAATTTTACATCATGACTTTAAAACAGCTATATGGTATATCTTTAAATACCCATAAGGTTCTTGTTTCTCTGTTCCAGGATAATTTTAGTGTGGTTTGCCCTCTCTTTAACTGAGAGTCATGTTCACTTGCCTGGGGACAAATTGAGCATGCCTCCATTTTTGATCTTAGCAGAGCTATATCTTAATGGTGGATCCACCCAGCCAGGCAATCTCCTGATGAAAACTAAATATGTAAAATGTCCCACATGGTGGCCTATACGGGTTATGAGAGAAATACCCTGTTAACTAAGAAATAATTTATGATAAAATTATAACACTATTCCAATAGTTATTAAAATCAAGCTGCCTTTTCTAATCCTGCCCCCAATCTTCTATTGTGATTTGCCTAAGAGGGATCTGATAAGCATGAGTGCCTGGCCTCAGGGCAACATGAATGGAATTGACCTGCAGAAACCCAGAGTCCCAGGGCCAGCTATTGTGGTATCTACCAACACTGAGTGTGCACCCCCAAACCAGGAAAAATGCAATGACAAGCAAAACCCAATGAACACAACTTTCTGATTTTTAGTGAGATAACATTGGTTTACAGGACTGTATGTTTTAGGGTATTATTTCACATTTCTTAGATATCTTCTTTGATAGTACTGGATGTTAGGATCAGATCCTTCCCAGGATCTTTCACATTTATACACTCTATACAGTTCTAGGCAGGTTCTAACTGTGGCCCATCATCCCAGTGAGCCTAGCAAGGAGTGGGAGGAACCCCCAACACTGATAGGTAAGTCATTCTCAACATCCAGACTCCACAGCTCCTTAGAGCTCCACCCAAGAGAAAACCTGACCTTTCCCCATTGAGTTTCATCAGTAAATGCTCTAGATGAGAGCCTTCAACTGAGAGTATACCACCTACACGGCAGAGCCTGGCAAGCTACCCGTGTTTTCTTTGATATGTCAAAACCAGTAACAATTATAGACTTCATTCCCATGTCCTGAAGGAATGGTTTGAGGCTCTTTCTATTCCTGGAGCAAACAGATGCCCTTGAACTTGCGTGTAACAGGACATATGGAGATGTTACTTGTGCCTGCTCGAGCAAATGGATGAACAAAAGGAAGACAAGTGATACAAGTGATACAAGTGATTTCACACTTCTTCAAGATATGTTATCACACCTTACCATGCATGGAAATACCAATGTATTTCCACTTTATCTACCCTTTAATGCTATTTTTCTCAACCATTAATATTAGTCCTGTAGCTGAAGCCTAAGTTTTGTTTCCTTTTTGTTTGTAATTTGGATTTTTCCATTGCTTAAATTCCTTATAAAGGTGGAATCATCTGGTATTTGTCATTCCTCCTAATTTAGCATGTAAGGTTTTCTAACTGAGCATAGAGGGCTTAAGTTCTATTCTTATTAAAAAAGTCATTTTATCATTTCTTACAAATGAGCAATATTTCATTGTGTATACAACATCTTTATTCACTCATCTTCCATAGAGTAGTTGAGTTGTCCCATATCTTGGCCATTTTCAATAGCTCTTCATCAAATATAAGTATACTCATGTCTTTTGAATTAGTGGCTATTTTTGCCATTGTTCTTTGAGTAGATATCGCCAAGTATAACAATGGTCTTTAACATCATAATCTACTTTAAAATATTTTAGTATTTAAGGATTACAAGTAATATTCTCTATAGAGAATATTATTCAGAGGTGACTACAAGAGTATGCCACCCACACGGCAAGCCTGGCAAGCTGCTCATGTGGTATTTGATATGCCAAATACCAGTAACATTTATATTAGGTCATTCCCATGACCTAATATAATGGTTTGAGGCTCTTTATGTTCCTGGAGCAAGCAGATGCCTTTGGGCTCTACTAGCAAGAGACAGGACATATGGAGATATTACTGGTGCCCACTCTAGCAAATAGATGATGAACGGGAAGATAGTGAATTCTCTATAGAAAATAGACAGATTTATGTCATTGTAAACAATATTCTTTTGTATCCATATATCTGCCAGTACTTGATTCTGGCTTCTATTATTTAGACCATTCTCACAGCATATGTATGGTGTGAGATGATATCTCATTATTTCTTCCATTTTTTTCTCCAAGGCATAAGACAAGGAACATTTTCAGTATGCCTACTAAACCTGTTTTCCTTGATAAAGGGTATGTTCAGCAGTTCTCTTTATTTTTGTAATGGGAGTTTGATTTACTGCTGAAATTTTGTAACTTCCCTTATTTATCTGACCTTTCACATTCGTATTGAGTTTGAATATTTTACCTAGTTAAGTAGAATAATTTCACTTTAATAAATTCTTTTTTCTTGCTGTTCAGAAGCTTTTTGGTTTGAGCTAATTATAATTTATTTTTTCTTTTGTCTCCCATGACAGAATACAGACCTCCAAATACAGGATGGAAGGCAGTATCAGTGTTTTGCCTATGTTTTTGTTAAAGTATGTTAGGATTTGGGGTCTTTCATTCATTTTTAATTAACTTTTGTGCTGTTTGAGATAGCAACCAAGTTTCATTACTCTGCACATGGTCTCCAATGTTCCTAACAAAATTATTTGAAGACTATGTTTTTCCATAATTCTTTGTTGTAAATAAACTGTTTATAAGTGAGGATTTAATTTTGGACTCTCAATTCTGTTCCACTGATATGTGTGTGTTTATTTTGATCCCAATATCATGCTGTTTTCATTACTATTGTTTGTAGTGAATTCAGAAACAAAATGCATTCTGTTTTGGGGTTCTGTATAAATTTTAGCAAACTTTATCCTCTTTTCTTAAAATATGTCATTAATAATTAATAGAGATTGCATCCAATCTATAGAGATTTCACTGGTTATATTACTAATGTTAACTATTCTCTATGATTATCTTTCCATCTACTGGTGTCTCCTATTTAAAATGACAAATATTAAAATATATGTCTTTCACCTCATTTTTACAGTTTCTTTTTTAGGTATTTTGATGTACCTAAGTACTGAAGGCTATTTGAGTATCACAAAGAGGAATCGAAAGAATCATGCTTGGAGTATCACACTTCACTTAAGTGAGAGAGAAGGAATCCGGAGTTCCAACCTCTGTCAACGATCAAGCATCAGAGATGTTGTCTCGTTTTCCAAGATGAGTAAAATCAGATGGACCGGACATGTAATGCAAAAAAGGGATGACCACTGGACTAGAGATATTTCACGGGACATCAAAAGAACGTGTGGCCGCCCACCTACGAGATGGTCAGACTTCATCAAGAACCTGAATGAATGGTTTGAGGCTCTTAGCGTTCCTGGAGTGAGAAGATGCCATTGACCTACACTTGCATGCAACAGGAACGCATGGAGACATTACTGTTGCTCTCTGGAGCAAATCCATGAACAAAGGGAAGATAAGTGTAAGTGATAAGTGACTGTTGATGCAGACAGATAGATAGGATGGAGCTTGTGGCAATGGAATTCCTAAGATGCAATAAAACCAACAGCTCCAAGGCTGCAAAATATCCATTTTTCAGAAATAGGAGCTAAGGCCTGAAGACCATTCACCTGGAGCCAAGAGACCCATGGAAGGCTGGACTCCTTCCAAAGAAACTCTAGCAGGAACAAAGGACAGGAAAAGAATTTCAAAGACCATCCACCACTCTCAACACTAAACGCTGGGCAATTACCCTAACAGTGGACTTTTCCTTAGGTAGAAGTCTCACAAAGGGGCAGTTTAGCAAAAATCTTATAGAGGCAGATTGGAAGAAAGTGACCATCTCTCCTCCCCCACCCTTGTGGGGAGCCACCTGGAGTGGGGGTCCACCTACATCATTGTTGCAAGCAGAGAGATGAAGAATCCTGGGAGTGTATATTTGGGAATTTTGTATATTTGGGAACTGTCTAGAACCTAAACCAGTCTGAAGGCATGAAGGCCTTTGAGACAAAGATCCACCTCAGTATCCTAGAAAGTTTTTGTGATCCTGACATCCAGGCCAGAACAAAGATGGGTCTCTGGTAGGAAAGGCACCAAGAATGCAAGGACCATGGCGTTAAGAACACTAACAACTCAATATTGGATCACCAGGACTTTGAAGCTTTTTCCCCAGGAAAAGCCAAATTAGCTCCTACTTCTGGAATTAAAGAATTCCAGACCAAGGCAATTATGGTAGGGCCTACACATAACCTACTCGCAGAAGACAATCTGAGTTCTGTTTCTCTGGAGAAGCTCACTTTCTCTCTTGAGCATGAAACTCTCTCCACTTATTTCCCAAATTACCTTATATTAATTAATTATTGACTTCCTCTTGAAATTCTTTTCTGTGGGGGAAAGTTACAGACTTAAAAGATCTGGGTAGACTTTAGAACTTACTTTTCTTTTGAAGTAGGAGTGATGGTGGTAGGTCTCTGGGTTTCTTATGGTCGCCAGGTCTTAAATATTTTAAGCAATTAAATTATTGAGTAGTACTATCTCAAATAGATCGGAAAGATTTTTTGCAAACTCCAAGTCCTCTCCCAGGAGGATCCATGCTTAGGACTAAGTTTGGCTTGTTTTGTGAGTGGGGATTTTTAGGAAAACTGGATCTTTGTGTTTCTAATCAAATAAAGTATCAGAACATTCCCATTTATTTCCCCAAATGTCTTGTTAATTTAGGGCCTCTTTGAGTTGCTAAATTAAGATTAATATCTTGCAGTCCCACATACACTGGTGGGTTGTCTGTTTATTTGACCTTTCAGGGTACATATTTGACCATTGGCCTAGGCACAGGCTGTCATGTTTGGCTAAAGGCCTGAGGCACAATTTATAACCTTGAGAAACTGGGCTCTCAGCCTTCTGGAGAGCCTTTGCAAAATGAAGAGCCTTCTGGAGAGCCACTGTAAGAAAGTAGGAGAGTAACAGGGAAAATGGAGCTTCCCGAGCAGCTGGTTAGGGGGAAACTTAGGCTTCCACTGTGACTTTTTTTAATCTTTGTTTTTGTGCAAGCAAGACAAATGCCCTACCCACAGTACTATGGCTCTGTCCTCCTCTTTCACTTTCCTGCAAAGATAAATTCCTCCCTCCAGACAAAATCCCAAAGTCCCTTAGAAACTCAATGGTGGGAATAATTTCCCCTGGTGTGTGAAAGTAGCATGATTCAGGTTGAGTTTGACAACTGCAGGGAGCTGCTGAGACAGACAGGCTGTACCTTGCAGATGCTCAGAGCGGATCTACATCAGTTCCCCAATTCCTTCAGCACTTCCTTGGATGACAGAGGTGGGTGTGGAGGGAAGTCATGGACTCCCTTTGCCTGGCTTCTGCCTCTCTTTTCATTTCACATAAACCGTTCACAGCACAATCACACATTTGACTGATTTCATATGAATAATAGTATTGTGAAATTGCATTTTGATTTCTAAACTGTGTTATCACAGAAGGTTTCCTAGTGCTTTTTTGGTAAATAAAGCTAAATCTAATTTTTCCCTAAAAATTTATAGTTTTTCTGATAGAAAGGAAATTTCTGGAACTTTTCTGAAGCCTTCATTTTGTTGTTGTTATAGTTGATGATGATGACGATGATGATGATGAAGATTATTGTCAATAATGAGAACAAAAATAAATAAGAAAAACATTAGTTAAGGAGAAGACCTGGGGACACTGTCTAATGATGGGGTGGTAAATGCTTGTTTTTCCAGCACACAAACAGATAGGAAATGGTTGACACAAATAGATGCAATAACTGTTTCAATAAAACTTTATTTACAAAAGTTCCTGCTGATGTATAAAGATCTCTCCTGACTTCCTTTTTGAAGTTTATGGACTCCAGCTGTCTGTATAATCAGCACAAAGCCTCCACACATTTTTTCCTTCCAGCTCTTAAGTCCCACTAGGAGTTCTGAGAGAGGTTTTCCAAGTCATCAGAACTTTGTAAATTGAAACCAGAAGACCAAATTCTGCCCAGTAATGGGAACTGCCCCTTCATATTTCCACTTAACAAGAACTTTTATGATTTTGCTTTTTGCTTATTTTGTAATGACGATCACATCTCCCAATATCTTATATATGTTTTTATATCAATTAATTTTTATTGCTATTCAGTATAATATTGACTGGATTTTTTTTTTTTGCTTTTTTTTTGGGTCACACCCGGCGATGCTCAGGGGTTTCTCCTGGCTCTGCACTCAGGAATTACTCCTGGCGGTGCTCGGGGAACATATGGGATGCCGGGGATCGAACCCGGGCCGGCACAGGCCAACCACGTGCAAGGCAAACGCCTACCCGCTGGGCTATCACTCCCGCCCTTGACTGGATTTGTTATAAATGGGCCTTGCTCCTTTGAGGTATTTTTCTTCTATCCATATTTTTTTAATTATGGATGCCAATGGGACCCTGGGTAACTACATGAAGTGGAGAGGAGAGAGAATGTCACTTTCTCCTGATCCAACTTTGCCACCCAGGGACCAGCTGAGAATGGCTAAGACTGATAGAGTCTGTGATGAACTCTTGCCAGCCACACAGGCCATCAATCCACACCTTCTGTCCACTGATCTCTCTGGGAAAGAGTTAATCCCCACCACCTGATTTCTCAGGAAGCCCTGGACAGAGGCTGGAGTGAGGGAATTTCTCTTTGCAGGAAAGGGAAGTCAGTCTTAGGCCTAACCCAGGCCTTTTAGTTCTTTGCCTTCTACAGAAAAGAATTTCAGGAGGAGATGACCAGTGAAGTAAAAAAAGATTTTACTTCGAGGTTCTGAGGGAAGGCAAGGAGGAGAGAGAAAGAGAGAGGGAGAGAAAAAGAGAGGGAGAGGAAAACATGCTAAAGGAAGAATTCAGGCTTTTCCAAAGGCAAAGAGAACCTCTGTACCCATCCCAGCATTAGCTATGAAATCTCAAGAGGGGAGATGCAGCTGACACATGTGCTGGAGCACTACATGCAATTGGCCATGGACACAAACAGCTTGGGCAGTGCATACATGTGCTTCCTTTATTCAAGTTGGCTTTTATACCTAAATAAGAGTATGTTGCTAGGGTGGTTGCCAAGGGGTAAAGTTGGGATTGGTACATGGCCTTCTTTGAAATTTCTTTCCTTGTCCTTTTGTTTGTTTTTTCCTGCTAGTTTTTCTTAGAGGGTGGGGGTTGGGAGGAGGGTGTCCAGCCTTCTCTGAGCTGTGCTGGTGCCAGATAAAGGTCTTCTCAGTCCTTAATTTCAGTGCTGAAAAGGTGGGTCCTGAGAACCCCAGGGCTAGCTGTTTTCCTTACTTCCATTGTCCTGGGGGATCTTTCCTGCCTGCCTGCTAGCCTCCTTATGAATACATGTATCACTTGTCTTCTAGTTGATCATCGATTTGCTCGAGCGGGCACCAGTAACATCTCCATATGTCCTGTCACATGCTAGTGTAGCCCAAGGGTATCTGCTTGCTCCAGGAACATAAAGAGCCTCAAACCATTCCATCAGGTCATGGGAATGAGGTCTATAATTGTTACTGGTATTTGGCATATCAAATCCGACATGGGTAGCTTGCCAGGCTCTGCTGTGCAGGTGAGATACTCTTGTAGTCACCTCTAATCTCGAGCATTTATTGATGAACTGCGCGTCTGCTTTTGCCAGGCTGTGATCAGCTCTTCTGCTGAGTGGAGCTCTGACGAGAGGGAGTTCAGATGTGGAAAATAGCGGCCCTCACAATGTGGGGTTTCCTCTGGTTTCTTGAAAGGCTCTGCTGGGGTGGTGGGCCAGGGCTAGAACCCACCATCCCTCCAGGGTGCCTCATGATCAGCTGGGCACTGGGAGAGCCTATAGCAGCACTGCCCCATTTATGTGAGTCTTTGGATCAGCATACCTGGGCTGGGCTTGAAAAAGACTGCTACAGGGTGGGTCTAGATGAACTGGGCTGTGATCAGCCCTTCTGCTGGGTAGAGCTCTGAGGAGAGGGGAGTCCAGATGTGGGGAATGGCGGCCCTCATGGTGTGGGGGTTCCTTTGGCTTTTTGCGAGTCTCTGCTGGGGTGGCAGGTCAGGGCTGGAACCCACCAGGGAGGGATGGCGGGTTGTAGCCCTCCTTATGAATGGATGCAGGATTCTGTGGAAGCCTGATAGCCTCACTACTAATGAGTACAGAATTCTGTCTTGCACATGGTTGACCTAGGTCTGATCCCTAACACATAGCCAACCCAGGTTTGAGGTTTGAGCTCCACCACTACAAATGTTTCCCAAAGACTCACCAGAAACCACCAGAAAGGGGTGATCAATCACTGAATGCAAAGCCATAAATAAGCCCTGAACAGTCCCAGGTGTGTCCCAAAAATCAAGTATATATATATATATATATATATATATATATATATATATATACAACATTTTCATTGTAAAGAAGTGAGCAACACCCAGCCCAGACAAAATAAAACCCATACACTGAAGAATCTGAAGTCAGTACTCATCAATACACTGACTCGGCACTTAACATGTTACCTGTCTGAAAGTAAGGTTCCCTCCTAATGGAAAACCAGTAGGACAGTTCTACTGTTCAATAAGGGAGACAT
The DNA here is from genome assembly GCA_021461705.1 of Cryptotis parvus. Taxonomy (NCBI): domain Eukaryota; kingdom Metazoa; phylum Chordata; class Mammalia; order Eulipotyphla; family Soricidae; genus Cryptotis; species Cryptotis parvus. The sequence continues at coordinate 9,705 of JAJIBD010008432.1, read as the reverse complement.
CTACAACATTGGCAGCTATATATATATGGAACAAACAGCGTGAGAGACTATCTGAGTTCATCATGTCCACCAAGACCATTCATGGAAACTCACAGTTCCAGAAGGCTGAATCGAAATGTGGACATGGGAATCTCCTGGTGGACAGTTCCTGCAATGAAATTTTCCACATCAATGCCTGACTGATGTTGCTGTCATCCCAAAATTCCAAACAGGATTGGATCACTGTCTCCTTCATGCAAAATTCTATTTCACGGAATGGGAAGAAAGGGCTGCAAAGTTCAAGAAGAGAACGACCACCAACTGGGAACTCTTTGGCACCATTGTGGCAACATGGGAAGATGTCATTATTGATGATATCGATGAAGAATACAACTGACTGGTTCAGCACCTCCATGATTGTGTGAAGTATGCCGAGAGAGAGAAAGACACAAAAGGACGCCTGTCTTCAAAAACTCTGGAGCTCGTTCACCAATGTGGCAATGAGCAAGCCTCAGGCAACCAAATGGTAATGTCCGACCTCACAAAGTAGTGCAGAGAAGTAATAAAGGAAGACCTCAAAGAGAGAAGAGCAGCAATACTGGCAGCAGAAGCTGGGTAAAGCATTCACAATGCTTGCCTGTCCTTCATGAGCTAAAGACCAAGATGACTGTCCTCTAATGTCCTGATGGATCTATCACATCTTCCAGAATGGCAATGGAGAAGATTATCTGTGACTTTTGCTTAAATCTCTTTGATAGCCAAGTCCACCTGCCCACATACAAAATTCTGCAGGATAAATATGTCCTTCCCAATATTCTCCCTTCTGAAATCCAACATGCCATTTCATTGTAAAGAAGTGAGCAACACCCAGCCCAGACAAAATAAAACCCATACACTGAAGAATCTGTAGTCAGTACTCATCAATACACTGACTCGGCACTTACCATGTTACCTGTCTGAAAGTAAGTTTCCCTCCTAATGGAAAACCAGTAGGACAGTTCTACTGTTCAATAAGGGAGACATCTACAACATTGGCAGCTATCCCCGATCTGCCTGTTGTCCATCATCTACAAGCTGTTCACTTGAGTCATCCTGAACAGGATTGGCAGAACATTAGATGAAGGACAACCATGCGAGCAAGCTGGCTTCTGAAAAGGATTCAGCACTATCAACGATATCCACCTGGTAACCAAGCTCATTCAGGTATGTAGGGAGTTCAAGATGCCGCTCTGTCTAACATTCATTGATTTAAAGAAAGCCTTTGATTCTTTTTGAGACTGAAGCGGTCATTGAAGCCCTAGACAAACAGGGCGTTCAAACCCAATACATCAAGATCCTTTCTGAGCTGCCTTCTGAGAGTTTCCCAGGAAGACCAGTGGATGTGAAGCTAGGAATCAAAATTTGATGTGGACGGTGTTGGGAATTTAATTGTGGGTACAGTGACTCCACAGGCTCACAATTCAGGAAGGGAGATTGAAATGAGAGAAATGCTGAATAACCACTCTGAGGGTGGAGTGTAGATGTTTAGTTTTATATGTGGAGTGGGGGCAGGAGACGGGGGGAAATGTGGGCCAAGAGCTGTTTCTTAGGAGCTTCCACTTTGTCTTTTATCTTTTAATGCCTAAGAAACGAAGATACTAATTCCTATGCTTTAGGGAAGAGGGGAAGTAAAAGATGAAGTTTTTGAGATCTTACATCAGAGATACCAAACTGACTCTGTCAGGAACAGTCTTGCAAAGGTGTGCTACACTGATACTGTGTGCAGCAGTTTGGCAAGGCTTCTAGAATGAATCATAGTCAACCCTTTCCCCAGAGCTGTATAATTTGCGTGTCATCCTTGCCCAGGGACCATGCTAATCTTCTCTGTATCGTTCCAATTTTAGTATATGTGCTGCGGAAGCAAGCACATATACTAAACGAAGCATATACTATATGAAGCAAGCTGTATAATAAAAAACATAAAAGCATTTTATGATATACTATCAAACTTTCTTTACAAAACCTATGCAGATTATCTGCTTTAAATACTTAATATCTAAATATCTATATATGTATTAATGTTAATATCTACACTTGTCCTTTCAACATCAAACAAAAGTAATCATTATCCCTAGCACAAAATTGGTTTAATTCAGACACTAAGAAAAAAAATGAGCATAGAGTGGAGCCTGATTTTTTTAAGAGAACCAGGTGTTCTTTCCTTTTCTCAATACAAGGCAAATAATTTCTACATGTTCTCTTCAGTGCCACCTACTTTTTTAAAGGTGTTAGTATTCTACTTGGCATCTTAAATAAATATTAAGTGATAAAATTCTCAAAAGTATATTTTCTGCAATTTAATATTTTGTTTCCCTAATATACTCAGCTTGAAAAGAACCTTATCTAGGAAACTAAATAACACTCTATGTCAAATAAAAAATAAGTCCCTTGGTGCTTTGAAATATCAATGTACTTTCTGCATCCAAGTTTATACTTTCTTGAGTGAAAGCAGCAGTGAATCAGATGCAATGGTTTTCTTGTCCCTATAAGCCAGACTTAAGCTTGAATGTAACTCATGAGATCTCACCAGTGACACTCTTATCTGTTATGCAACCCCAGAATTAACAGAGATTAGATTAATAACAGTGATTGATTATCAATCTAATATATGCTCAGCAGCATCTAACCAACATAACATTCCTAAAATCATAAGGCAATTCTTTGTTCTTATAGAGGACACAGAAGCATGGCCTTGGCACAATAGCTTAATTAAGTCATAAGTCTGACAGGCTACAAAGAAGAAAAATGACTCACCTTTTCTAACCTCAAAACTCACGTACCCCATTCTTTTGCCAGACTCATGAATAAGTCCTTACGGGCTGTTAGGATTTTGTCACAGAAAATGGTTAAACATGTTGGTTTCATCATTCTTTGCCCTTCAGAAGTTTCTTCCTGGTACCTACTTATTTTTCTTTGTTAAGGTGGCATCTTATTTTTTCTTTTTTGGTAACTTCTGCTTGTTATTATAAGTATGTTTAACTTTCCCTTTTTAAGAAACTGGTTCATTGAGTGAGGAAGCATTAGATTTTTCTCATTTCCTAACCATGTTATGGTTTCTAACATCTTCAGAAATGGTTTTTGTGGAATCAATCTAATAGTATGCATAATTAATATTAATTATCAATTATTCATACTTAATAATTGATCATAATTAATTAATGTCTTTCAATATAATCTTCCCCCAATTGACTTAATCATTTAGAACTTTTTTCTTCTTCCTTTTCTATTATTGTGGGGCAACACCTAGCTATGCCCTAGGAACTGCTCTCTCTCTAGCTCTGTGCTTGTGGAATACTCCCTCTATGTTCAGAGGGTCTTAGGGAAAGAAGAGGGTTTCAGGGAGCCAGAGAGATAATACAGTGGACACGGGTTTGTCTTGCATGTAGTTGACCCTAATTTGGTGCCTGTCACAATATATGGTTCCATGAAGCCAGGAGTGATCACTGAGCACAGAGCCAGAACTATGCCCTGAGCACAGACAGGTGGGTCCCAAAATGTATAACATAAAATAAAATAAAATTTAAAAATCAGAGAGGAAGATGGTTCCAGGAAATGGGCCAGCAATGAAAGGAGCAATCCCCCGTTGGAGTGAGGAGTGAGATGGCGAGCAGGGAGGTAAGCCATAGTCTCCTCACTTTCTCTGCCCAGGTGGGTTTGTAATTCTCATTTTTCATCCCTCATCCTATTGCTGGTAGAACTTCTTTCTATCCTCACAGTTTGCTCACTTGTATACCTGAAGCTTCTACATGGTTATTTGGGGAAGCTCATCATTCTATGATGACACCTAGGGGCAGACACCAGTAACATGCTCAGCAGGAAATACAGGATTTTGGTTGCCTGTTAACCAGAAATATTCACTTGGCTAAAAGAATCAAAGACTTGGTGGATATACATAGCACAGGTCACAAGACTATTCTGAATAAGCTTTCTACTTCTCAAGTGATTTAACCCTGAGTTAGAAGGCAGATGCCAATACTGAGATACTCCCACCCCATCCTACACACACACACACACACACACACACACACACACACACACACACATCAGTAATTGTGCCTATAAGTGTCCAAATCAGAAATGTATTTAATGCTAAATACAGTTAGATGTTTCACAGAGAAGCAAGAAAGTGACATGTGAGTCTGACATGAGCACACAGGTGAATGTGTGCATCGGTGTGCTCATGTACCTCATTACATATACATTACATATACCTCAGAAATAAAATAGAAATATTCCATATAATATACAACTAAATCGGTTCACAAAATTACATACATACTCACATATATACTCTCATAAAACCATGTAATGTTTTATTTTAAACTATTAAGAGATATTACATTATATTACAATCTATACTACTCCCTGTATTCATTTCATATAATGCACAGGACAAATCAGTCACAGGAAGCTGTTATTATGCTACAACCAGTATAAATGCTTTTCCCAGTGACTTGGATCAACATTATCATTACCTAGAAACTCATGTTCTGAGATGTATTCTCATGATAGAGGGCACCTAGGAACTCATGGCTTGGCATACTACAGAAGTAGCATAAAAGTGTTCTTGGAGATAAATAAAATTAGAAATGGAAATAAAATTAATTATGCCTTGATAAGTGCTTGTATCATCACAGATTCTAAAGACCAATGGGAAGGGCAACACTAGCAATGTTCAGGAATTACTTCTGAATTGTTCAGGCATCACTCCTGTAGGGTTTTGGGTAACCATGTGGGATACCAGGGATCAAATCCGAGTCAGTAACATGCAAGGAAAATGCCCTACCTAATGTACTGTGGCTCCAGCCCAGAATACGGGCTTTCAGTTCATAGCAGCAATATTCACGATAGCCAGAATATGGAAACAAACCAGAGTGCCCAAGAACAGATAACGGATAAAGAAATTTTGGTATATATACATAATGGAATACTTACTATGCAGCTGTCAGGAAAAATGAAGTTATGAAATTTGCCTATAAATGTATGGACATGGAGAGTATCATGCTGAATAAAATTAGCCAGGAGGTAAAGGACAGATATAGAATGACTGCATTTATTTGAGGGATATATTTATTTTCAGGATATATATGTATCTATATTCACATATATGTATATATGTATATATATACCTGAGTATATACATATATAAAACGTGATACCAATATCTTAGGCCAGGCAAAACATGGATTAGGGGTCTTGTCAATAGGTGGAATCAATAGCAAGTGTGTGGGAGTCAGAGGTTAGGTAAGATGGAGAAGTGAACAGTGTACTAATAATTGTTGGAAATAATACCAGGCTAGAACTGAGCATTGAAAAGAGGCAAAGGAATATACATGATAACTTCTAAATGTATGTATTGCAAGCCACAAGGTGTAAGAGAAGAAAAGAGAGAGAGAGAAAGAGAGAGAGATAAGAGGTAAAGAGGCAGGCTGGTGGATGGGTGAGGGAATTGGGGACATTAGTGGTGGGGAAATAGGCACTGGTGGAGGGATGGATCTGTAACACTGTATGACCAAAAACCAAACATGAACATGTTTTTAATTGTATATCTCATGGATGTATAATAAAACATTAAAATAAAAAATCTAAACATTTTAAATTATTGATTTGATAATGAAATCAATATATTAATATAATTTAATTATAATTGGCTGGGGTTATTAATATGGGAGTGAAGATAGACGGTTGGCAACTACACCACCTCTGCTTCGCTGATGACATTGTTCTAACACCAAACATTAGCCAAGCAGCACGAATGCTGGCTGACTTCAATGGATAACATGGAAAGAGAGGTCTATAGCTGAATCTCAACAAAGCAATGTTCATGAAAAATGAACTAGTTCCAGAGACCCCATTTACTCTCAATGGAACAAACATCTCTGAACGCAACAGTTATGTGTACCTAGGTCGAGAACTCAACATGATGAATGACCTAAAACCTGAGATGTTCAGGAGGAAGAGAGTGGCATGGAATGCCTTCAAGAGCATCGAAGAAATAGCTAAAAGTCAAAGAACCTCCAGCTCCAGGCACATCTCTTAAGCTCCACCATTCTCCCTGCATTAACATAAGCCTCCAAAGACCTGGGCCCTATGAAAGCAGGATGAGAATGCTATTTGGGTCTCCCAAAGAGGAATCAAAAGAGCTATGCTTGGAATATTATGCTCACTCAAGTAAGAGAAGAAATCCAGAGTTCCGACCTCCATCGACGATCGACAGTCAGAGATGCTGTCTTGTTTGTCAAGGCATAGAAATTCAGATGGGCTGGACATGTAATGTGATTTGTAGACGACTGTTGGACTAGAGCTGTTACTGACTGGATCCCAGGGATTTCAAAAAAATCATGTGGCCGCCCACCTACAAGATGGTCAGACTTCTTCATCAAGACCCTGAATGAACGGTTTGATCTCTTTGTATTCATGAAACAACCAGATGCCATTGGACTACACTGGCACATGATAGGGTCAAATGGAAAAATTACTGGTGCCTGCTCTAGCAAATTGATGAATAATGGGATATCAAGTGATCAAGTGATGAATAACTTAAAAATATAAAGGTTTCAAGCAGAAACTCATATTCTCAGAAATTATTGGAATTTTATAACTTTCATGCTAAATAAAGTAATTTTAATCACCTTAAGTGCACAGTTTGGTGACATTAAATGCAGTCATATATTTATGTAAATATTAATGACATGCATCCCCCACAATGTTTACATTTTTCTCCTCAACACAAATCCAACTAAGTTAATTTAATTGATGTGTTTTGGGTTCTATCACTTGTATCACTTATATCACTTTCTTCCCTTTGCTCATCTTCCCATTGTTCATTTGGGTTCTAATGTAATATTTTTATTTTTTACTATGCATTTGTTTCCCAGATCAGAGACTGCAAAACAGCCAGCCCAGACATTGCCAGGTGTCCTTAGGGGGCCCCAGGTGGGTACAAATGCATGGCAACTGGAATATGCATTTGTTTTGACAAGACATTGTGTTATAACATGATGTACATACATTTTGGGTGTGTATCATTGGAAATCAAGATGTTTATTTGTTTAGTCCGTTCAGTATTACTAAAAAACTAATACTGACCCATACCTTTACCCATCGTCCTTACTTTGTGGTAATTCATAATTGATCTTATTGGCCCTAATCTAAAACTTAAAAAATATTATGGTTACATCAGATGCTGTTAACTTTATATTCCTGGCTCTGTCCTCAGAGACTACTCTTAGAGGGACTCAAGGTACTATATGTGGGCCAGGGAACAAAATCCTAAAAATATTAATTCTAATTTTATTTAGAGAATCTGTTTATATATATCACTTGTATCACTTGTCTTCCTGCTGTTCATTGATTTGCTCGAGCTGGCACCAGTAACATCTCCATACTTCCTGTCATGTGCTAGTGTAGCCCAAGGGCATCTGCTTGCTCCAGGAACATGAAGAGCCTCAGACCATTCCTTGAGGTCATGTGAACGAGGTCTATAATTGTTACCAGTTTTGGCATATCAAATACGACATGGGTATCTTGCCAGGGTCTCCCATGCAGGTGGTATACTTTCAGTAGTAGGTTCTCATCTCATGCATTTACTGATGAACCACAATAGGGAGAGAATAGATTTTTCTCTTGGGTGTAGCTCTGATGAGTTAGTGGAGTCCTTATGCTGAAAATGGAGGCCTTCATGGTGTGGGGGTTCCTCTGGCTTCTAGTGAGGCTCTATTGGGATGGCAGGCCAGGGGCTAGAACGTGTCTTCCCTCCCTGGTGCCTCATGATCAGCTGAGCATAGGGAGAGTCAGTAGCAGCTCTACCCTATGTGTCTGAGTCTCTGGATCAGGCATACCTAGGCTTGAAATAGTCTTTGTAGTAAGGTGGGACTTTGACGAGCAGGGCTTGAGATCGGCTTTTCTCTTGGGTGGAGCTCTAACAAGCTGTGGAGTCCAGTTGTTGAAAATGGCAGCCCTCATGGTGTGGGGGTTCCTCTGGCTTCTTGTGAGGCTCTATTGGGATGGTGGATCAGGGCTAGAACTTGCCTTCAGTTCTATCTCAGACACACGGGGCTGTTTATATTATATATATATATATATATATATATATATATATATATATGTATGTGTGTGTGTGTGTGTGTGTGTGTGTGTGTGTGTGTGTGTATTCCATATATATATATATGGAATTTCAGACATCCTCTGATTTCATTAAGCACAATATCCTGTTTCCATCTAAAACACTTCAAATGATAACATTCCCTCTTTTATAGCTGAAATGTATTCCATGTGTCTATATAGCATATGTGCTTATTATTCATCATTTAAGGAGTAATTAAATTGCTTCCAGGTATTGGGTATTAAAATATAAGGCTATAATAAATATGGGAATGCAAATATTTCTTCAAATTAGTGTTTTTGTAGATTTCAGGTAAAAATTTGTAATTTCAATGTTTAAGTGATATTTATACTGTATTCTATACTATCACACCATTTTACAGTCCAATCAATAGTGCATTCATTTGCCTTCCTCTACATACTCTCTCGTTTCTCAAGATAATAAACATTCTCACAAGTGTGGTATGGTATGCCAATATTTTTTGATTTGCATTTCCTAATAATAAGATAATTAACATCTTTTAATAAACTTATCAATTGGTGCATGTCTTCTTTGAAATAAAAGGTGTCTTTTCAGAATCTCTGCCAATTTTTAATTACAACCAAGTTCATTTAAATATCTATTTTTGTCTAAGGATCAGGCATTTCCCCCTAACAAATAAGACAATGCAAGTACAAAATAGAAGGCTTGTATTAGTTAGAGAGAGGATAGAAACTAGATTATTAGCAGAATAAAAGAAAAAATAATATAAGGAAAAACCTGCCTTCCCTCAGGAGAAGGGGTGGGGGTATTTTTATGTGATAAAATTCACAAATGCTGACCAGGAAAATATGGGTGGGCCAGTTTAAATGTCTGCCTTCTGGAGAGGCTAAAACTGCAATTATATTCAATTCTGAGCTTTGGTGGGCTTGGCATGAATGAATCACTTGGGGTCAATTGATTTTCTTCTTCCTCCTTTTCCTCATTTAAAAAAATTCTGGAATGGAAACTGTGTTCATTAAAGACTGAATCACCACTCTCATCCCACCCCTGACTAGCCATCATTTTACTTTTTTTGTTACTTAACTCGACAACTCTATTACCTAATAAAGTATAATCATTTATCTTTTATTGTTTGTTTATATACTTTTCTAAAAATTTAATTAAATTTATTTGGATTTTGGTCACACCAGTTGATGCTCAGAATTTACTCCTAGCTCTGTGTTCAGTGATCATTTCTGGCAGTTCTTGGAGAATAATATGCAGTACTGGGTATCAAACCTGGGTCTGTTGGCCATGTCGAAGGCAAGCACCCCATCTACTGCAAAAAAAAACTCTGGTCTGGTGTTTGCCCTTTGGGACTGTTCAGTGGATAGAGTATTCTCCAGGTTTATCAAAGAACAATCACATTTTGTTTATCTTTCATCCACTGTAGAAACTTGGGACAATCTTCTCTGGCTTCTCTGAATAATGCTGCTGTGAATTTTGAAACCAATACTTTGTGTATACAACACTATACTTTTCTCTGAAGCACTTAAAGTGGTAGAATATCTCTTTTATAGAACATCTTTTGTTATTTAGTTCCATGGCATAGCTTCTTTACA